>JAJJLU010003682.1:0-38486 GCA_023807065.1 Isotricha intestinalis
ATCAGTAATACTACTTAAATCCATTTTTTCCATAATTTCATTAGGTTGTAAAGCATCACTTTTATCTTGTTTATTAGCAAAGACTAAAATAGGAACTTTTTTTAATTTTTCTTCACTTAATAAAATTTTAAAGACAGAAGTAGTTTCTTCTAATCTATAATCATCACTTGAATCAACAACAAAAACTAAACCATCTGTTCTATCATAATAATTTTCCCAATAATTTCTTATTGCACTTTGTCCTCCTATATCCCATACATTTAATTTAAAACCGTCTTTTACTACTGTCTTTACATTAAATCCTTTTGTAGGTTCTTCCACTGTTGATGGAGCCTCACTTGATAAATATTTTAATAATGTTGTCTTCCCTGCATTGTCTAATCCTAATACTAAAATTTTTGCCTCTTTGTCATTTTTTTTCAATTTACGAAGAAGATCAAGTAATCCCATTTTTTATATTTTATATTTTTATATTTTTTATTTTTTTAATTTTGATTTTTATATTTTTTCAAATCAATAATTGGATAAAATAAAAGAAAAGAAAAATTAATGAGTCAAATATATTTAAATAAAATATAACTTATAAAAAATAAAAAAAAAAATGTTAGATAATAACATCTTAGCACATTATGGTAAAATAGAATATTGGGAAGAGCGTTATACAAGAAGACCAGAGCCATTTGATTGGTATCAAGTATATTCAGGAGTAAAAGACATAATAACACAATATATGTCAAAAACAGATAAAATATTAAATATAGGATGTGGAAATTCAAAATTAAGTGAAGAAATGTATGAAGATGGATATGAAGATATAACAAATATAGATTATTCAACAAAAGTAATAACACAAATGGATGAATATTACAAAGATAAATGTCCGAAAATGAAATTTGAAGTAATGGATGTTTTAGATTTAAAAGAAATAAAAGATGGTGAATATGATACAATAATTGACAAAGGTTGTTTAGATTGTATTTTATGTGGTGATAATTCAGTTCCTTTAGCTGCTAAAATGATGAGTGAAATTTATAGAGTTCTTGCTCCTGGTGGTCATTATATGGTCATTACTTATGGTGATGCTGAGTTTAGAAAAAAATATTTAGAAACACAAAATTGGACTAGTTTAACTGTTGATAAATTAGCTAAACCCAGTGCTTTAGTTGCTACTAATATTAATGCTGATGAAAGTGATGTTAAAAACTTTCATTATATTTATACTATGGCTAAAGCTAAGTAATTTTTTTTGGTTATAAAAGAATTATTTAAATTTTTATTTGATTTTATTTTTTTTTTTGGTTTAAATTTTATTTTTTTGATTTTAATGGAAAATAATATTTAAAAAAATGGGAAAATGATTAGCATTGTGATTAAACAAAGGTCTTATTGATCATAAAATAGAAGTTCGTTCCATAAAAGCATCTTAAAAGGACATAATATTTAAATTATATTAATAATAAAATATAGCAAGGAAAAGATTAAATGTTATTAGAAAAATCATAAATGAGATTTAAGGTCATGCTCCTTATTAAGGAAAAGTTATGAAAAGTTGAAATAATCTAATCAAACAGCTCATTAAAAAATTTATAAATTAAGAAAAAAATGTTTTGGTGACATAGAAGAGCATTAAGTAAAAGAAATAATTATAAAAGCTATTTCTCATCATAAACATTAAATTAAATAATATTGTTTTCATTTATTTGTAAGATTTTGAAAATTATATTTTTTTATTAATTGAATTTATTTTTTTTTTGAATTAATAATTAAAATTATAAAAGGTAAATTATAATAAATAATAAGAAAGGAAAATTATAATAAAAAAATAATTTAGTTTTTTATATGATATGTTAATTAATATGTATTTTAATTAAACTT
The DNA here is from genome assembly GCA_023807065.1 of Isotricha intestinalis. Taxonomy (NCBI): domain Eukaryota; phylum Ciliophora; class Litostomatea; order Vestibuliferida; family Isotrichidae; genus Isotricha; species Isotricha intestinalis. The sequence goes on from JAJJLU010003682.1 coordinate 1,876, forward strand.
TTTAAATTTAAAAATTTATATATAATAATAAAACCAAAAATTATGAACAAGAGATATTTTATAAAAATAAATTTTTTAAATAAAAAATGGAGTTTAATACAAGTCCTTCATTTATGAATAGCTCAAATAAAAAATCAAATTATTCTTATTTCAATACGGAAATGGGAGAAAATTTGAAAGAGAAAATGATAAAATATAGTCAAAACGTAAGAAATAAATCAAAAAGGAATTCTTCATATAAACCTCCTTTAAAAATAAATAATTATTTTGTAGATGTAAATGAAGCAGATTCAAAATATTATAAATTAAATCATCCAAAAACTCATTTTAAAACAAATGGTAATTTTTATAAAAGATTAAAATATTCAATTCCTTTAAATAATTTAACTCAAAGTAGATATGATGAAAATAATCCAAATTCAAATGAAAAAGATGATAAAAGAAGTAAGTTAATTGAGAAATTAATTTATAATTCTCAAATGAGTTTTGCTCAAGAACTTCAAAGAAAACAACAAGAAGAATCAGAAAGTAAAGAATATAAAATTATGCAAGATAGAATTGAAGTTTTAAAAAAAAGTGGAATTGATGTTAATAATTTATTTAAAGAAATTGAAGAGAAAGAAAATAAAAAAAAAAATGAAAATGAAAATGAAAATGAAAAAGAAAATAAAAAAGATTATAATAATAAAAATAATATAAAAAATAACAGTAAAAAGGAAATTAAAATCAAATTTGAACATTTAATTTCAGAAACAGAAAATGAAAATAATAGATATGAAGAAAATACTACTATTAATAATCAAAAAAAAATATTAACATCTCAATTAAAAACCCCAAATTCAAAAGAAATAAATAATACTCAAAGAAAGCCAATGATAAATTCATTAGAATTTTATATGAAAGTAAAAGAATATTTAAGAAATAAGGAAAAAAAAGAAAATGAAACAAACAGAAATAGTATAAATTCACCAAAAAATACTTTTAGAAGTGTTTCTCTACCAAAAAAAGACAATCCTAATTTTAAAAATATTATTAATAATGAAAATAATTATAATACTCAACCTGCTTTTTATAGTAGAAATAATATTAGAGGAAAAGATGAAGTTCAAAAATTTATTAGAGAAAAAGAAAAACAAAGAAAAAAAAGTGAAGATAAATTTAAAAAAGAAGAAAATAATAAACATTATCATAATTTTTTAAATTATTCAAAATTACAAAAATCAATTGAAAAAAATAATAATAAAATATTATTAATGAAAAAAAATAAAAAAGTGAAAAATAAATATTATGTTGGGAATAATCAAAAAAATAAATCTATTAATAATCCAAGTAAAAGTGCAGTTGTTGAACAAAATGATATGTTTAAAATAATGATAGATAATAAAAAATTAAAAAATGATAGTAGAAAAAATTCAAATGAAAAAAATGAAATGTCAAAAGAAAAATATGATAATTTTATTAATATGCAAGAAGATAGAATCAAAAAAGGACAATTAGAATATTTATTTGATGATTCTCCTATTAAAAATAATAATAACAATAATAATGAAATGAATAATTCTTTTCAAAAAGAAATGTTAAGTGCTGAAAAAACTGTTAAAAAAAGTAATGATTTACTTAAGAAAAATAATTTAAACAAATATTTAAAAAATGAATAAAAAAATCAAAATATTAAACCAAAAAAAATCAAAAAAAAAAAGAAAAAGACCTTTATATATTTATTTAATTAAATATATTTATTATATAAAATGAGTAACAAAAAAAATAAAAAAAAAATATAAATAAAAGAAAAATAATAGATAAAAAAAAAAGAGACATATCAATTTATAACAATATAAAGTAATCCAAGAGTAGGGAAAAAATAACTTTATGAAACTTTTAATAAACAATGAATTATTATGTTAAAATTTTAAAATGAACATTGAAAAAAAAATAGAAATTTGTGATGACTAAAAAGATTGACTTTAATAAAATCTGCTTTTTGTTAAGGAAGTAATGATTATTTATGATGTCATTGATAAAAATCTTTTAATAATTGATAATCGGTGAATAAAAAATAAAAAATCTAGAATAATTTAATTATTGTTTGAAATCAAAATGGTTTAAATAAAAAAGTTATTAGTTTGAAGATTCATTAAATAAAGAAAAAAATTTGAATATTCCTTTTATGAAAACTTTTTCTTTGGATACTAGTAATTTTAATGAAGTTTTTTGTTTGATTTTAAAGAAAAATTTAAAATTAATAAAAGCATGATTCAGGATAATGAAAAAAGATAGTGTTAATGATAAGAGATTTATTTAATCATAATATTGAAAAAAAAAAGAAATGCTACTAAAATTTGGGAATTTTTAAAAAAATAAATTGATTGATTTCTATTGAATTTGTATTATTTTTTATATTATTTTTATTTAAGAGATAATTATTTATTTAAAATGAATTTTTATTATAATTTAATTATATTATTGACTCTTATTTTTTTTTCAATATTTTTATATCCAAAAAAAGCAATAATTCATTAATAACTTTGATAATGGTAAAATTAATGGAATAAAAAATTTGAAAGTAATTCTTATAAACATAAAATATTAAGGTTAGGAATTTTAATTAAACTTTTAAATTTAAAATAAAAAATATATTCCGTCGAAAAAAAAATATAGAAATAATAAGATAAAAAAAAGATTCAAAAATAAAAATTATATAAAATAAAAAAATAATTAATACTCAAAAATTTCATAAATCCGTTTCTAAATAATAAAAATAAATGAATTTTCATTTTATGAAAAAGTTAATCTTACTATTATTATTCTTTTCATATTATCGGTGTCTGAAAACGAAAGCGCGTCGATATAGTTTTATTCAGAAATCTGAGGAGCAAATACCAATAGATACAGAATGTTTTTTGAATGGGCCAGAAAGTTCAGAAAGTTCAGGTTGTTTTTTGTCAAGTCCAGGTGACTTAGCTGATCAAGTAAATAAGAAAATAGATGATCTTCAATCAACTTGTGGAGCTGTTTATGAAACTGATGAAATTAATGCAGCTTTAAATACTGCTCAAAAATTAGGAGCTTTAAAAGAAAAGATTGTTAATGGAGATAAAGTAAATGAAAAAGATATTTCTGATCTGAAACAAGTTCTAATTAAAACTTTTAATGTTAAAGAAACTGATTTAAGTAATATTGATTCTAAATTCGTAAAAGCTGGAAATGAAGGAGTTATTAATTATATTAAAGATTATTGTTCAAAAAATAATATTCCTCAATTTTTAGAAAATAAATATGTTAATTATTTAAAGTTACATGAAGCTAAATCTTATTTAGATAATTTCCCTGAAGAACAAAAAAAAGAATGTTTGAAATTCCAAGAAGAAAATACTAACACTTTTGAATTAGCTTATAGTGATGTTAACAATGAATTAACTCCTTTGAAAACAAAAGATTTTGGTAAAAGTATTAAATTAGAAGCTTCTGGATTTGAAAGAGGAGGATATGCTGTTGCCTATTGGCTTTTAGCTGAACCAGAGAAATTAAATGAACCTCAAACTTATGCTAGTGGTTATGCTGATAATAAGAAAATTTTCGAGTTTAGAGAAGAATCTTGTAGAAATAATAAAGTTACTTCTATTGGAAATCAAAAAATGGAAATTAATACAGTTGCAAAATGTGCTGAATATGAATTAGAAATTTTACTCTTCCAAAAAGTTTGTACTGGTTATCAATGTGAATTACATTCATTAAATTCATACATTAATTCTCATTATAATACTTCAACAAATGAACTTTCAAAAGATTTAATTGAAAAATTAGACATTCAAATTAGTGACAGAGCAATAAATCCTAAATTATATGTTGATTTTGAAGCAAATGAGGAAAATATTAATAGACTTGTTGCAGATATGTTACCAGGAATGTATGATCATGTGAAAGAATTAATTAATACTTGTGAAAAAGGACCAGAACATTGTGAATATATAAATGCAAAAGGAGAATGTTTAATTTGTGAGAAAGAATATAATTATGTTGATGGAATTTGTAGAATTGGATGTCCTGATGGAACTTATCAATTAGATAATAATAGATGTGGTGAATGTGATAAAAATTGTGATAAATGTACTGGACCAAAACAATGTACTGAATGTAAAAATGAAACTGTTTATTATGAAGGAGAATGTTTTGAAAAATGTCCTGATGGTACTTTCCCAGTTAATAATGTTTGTGAATCTTGTGGTGATGATTGTCTTTATTGTAGTAGTGAAACTTATTGTGAAAAATGTAAAAAAGGAACTTATTTTTATGATGGAAAATGTGTTACTGAATGTCCAGTTGGAACTTATCTTGATATTGTTAATATGGTTTGTGATAAATGTAAAGACGGATGTGAATCATGTTCTTCTTATGAAGTTTGTAAAAGTTGTGAAGAAGGATATTATAAATATGATGAAAGTAAATGTGTAAAAGAATGTCCTGATACTTTCAGGAAAAACAATGAAACTCAAAGTTGTGAAAAATGTATTGAAAATTGTAGGAAATGTAGTGAAAAAGCTACTGAATGTGAAGACTGTGAAGATGGTTATTCTTTATTAAAAGAAAAGACATGTGGAGGTTGTCCTGAAGGTCAAGTATCATTTAAGAAAGTATGTATTGATTGTCAAGATCAAGAAAGATGTGTTAAATGTAATTCAAATAATATTAGAGAATGCTTAAAATGTAAAGATGATTTCTATCTTCAACCAAATAAAACATGTCTAACATCATGTGATCCAGGTTATTATCCAAATGAAGATAATGAATGTATTAAATGTGTTATGGAAAATTGTGCTAAATGTGATAATAAAGAATGTTATGAATGTATGGATGATCATTATTTATTTAATAATACAAAATGTCCAAAAGAATGTCCAGATGGTTATATTTCAGTAGGAAAACAATGTGTTCAATGTAGTGATCCAAAGTGTTTAAAATGTTCTGAATATGATTTATCAGTATGTACTAAATGTGATTATCCAAATGAACTTTTAAAAAATGGAAAATGTGTTAAAGAATGTGGAGAAGGTTATGTCCAAGAAGGACAAGAATGTGCTAATTGTATTGAAGGATGTAAACAATGTGGAAATACTATTTTATGTGAAATTTGTGATACTGAAAATGGATATTATTTCTTAAATGGAAAATGTGTTAAAAATTGTGGAAGTGGTAGAAGAGCTAATCAAAATACAGGAGTTTGTGATGAATGTTCAACAAGTAATTGTGATTCATGTCCTATTGACAAGGAAGTTTGTAAAGATTGCAAAGAAGGTTATTTACTTTATAATAATATTTGTTATGATAGATGTCCACAAGGAACTTTCCTTTCTCAAGATCAAAGACATTGTGAAGATTGTGATGAAAAATGTGCTGAATGTCAAAATAAGAAAACATGTATTAGATGTAAAATTCCATATGTTTTACAAGGAGAAAAATGTCAAAATGAATGTGAAAATGGATATTATGACAGTGAAAGTGTTTGTATAGAATGTCAAAATCCAAATTGTGAAAAATGCTCTGCTGAAGATAGTACAAAATGCACTAAATGTCCAGCAGGTACTTTCTTCTATAAAGGAAATTGTTTAACAATATGTCCAGATGATACATATGAAGGAACTGATAATGAATGTTTCCCATGTTCACCTAATTGTAAAACATGTAGTGTAACAAGTGATAATTGTGAATCATGTCCACCAGGTCTTAAATTAAGTAAAGGAGAATGTAAAAGTGAATGTCCAGAAAGAACAACTGAAGTTAATGATATTTGTGTTCCTTGTAGTGATCCTAGATGCTTATATTGTAAACCAGGAGATCCTAATGATTGTACAACTCCTGGTAATGGAACTGTTCTTAAATGCAATGAAACTGGTCGTTGTGAAACTGATGATAAATGCCTTGATACTCAATTCGTCAACGAAAATAAAAGATGTGTAGACTGTAAGGAACATTGTATTAGATGTCAAAATGAGAAAACTTGTGATAAATGTGATAGTGATTATTATCTTAAAGATGATGAATGTGTAACTAATTGTGGAAGTGGATTTATTGAAGCTCATGATGGTAAATGTCATCAATGTAAAAACTCTTGTGAAAAATGTAAAGAAGAAGATAATGAATGTTGTACATCATGTCCAATTAAAACATTTAGATTAAATTGTGATTGTGTTACTTCTTGTGGAGATAAATATTGGGAAAATTATGAAGAAAGAAAATGTGAAGTTTGTGATGATCAAAATTGTCTTAGATGTTCAAATAATGGAAAAACATGTGATGAATGTATAAAAGATTATTATTTAGATGTTAAAGGAGAAAAATGTATTCCTAAACCATGTCCATCAGGTTCATCTCCATTTAATGGAAAATGTATGAAATGTTTAGTTGAAGGATGTGAAAGTTGTCCTGAATCAACAGATCAATGTATTCTTTGTGAAAAAGAAAAAGTTTGGGTAGATGTAATGAGATGTGATGAACATTGTCCAACTGGATATATGGAATTACATTATGAAGATAAACCAGATCATTCTTATTGTGAAAAATGTGTAGATTCTCATTGTGTGACTTGTGTTGATGACATTGATAAATGTGTCGAGTGTGAAGTTGGTACTTATTTATTAGATGAGAAGTGCGTAAGTGCTTGTCCTGAAGGTTATAGAGAAGAAAATGGAAAATGCATTAAATGCTCTGTTACAAATTGTAAAAAATGTAATAGTAAAGATGAATGTGTTTCTTGTGTTAAAGATTTAGTTCTTAAATTAGACGGTAATTGTGCTGAAAAATGTGATACTGGAAGTTATGAAAAAGATGGTAAATGTGTTAAATGTCCTGAATTAGCTCTTGAATGTGATGAAAATACTATTTTCAAATGTGAATCACCATATCTTATAAGTAAAGATGGCAAAAGTTGTGTTGATAAATGCCCTTCAGGAAGTGTTGAAATTAATGGTCAATGTACACTTTGTAAAACCGATGAAAATTGTGATACTTGTGAAAAAGATTTGATAACATGTAGAAATTGTAAAGGAGATTATGTTTTACAAGAAAATAAATGTATTTCACAATGTGATGATGGATATTATGAAGAAAATAAGAAATGTAAAAAATGTATGGATAACTGTTATAAATGCACAGATTCAAAAACTTGTAAAGAATGTATATCACCATATGTACTTTATAATGACCAATGTGTTGGTTTATGTCCACCAGGTTATTACAAAGGAGATAAAAAATGTCTAAACTGTATTGAAGGATGTGAGGTATGTGAAAATGGAGAAGTATGTAGAGTTTGTGAAGATGGATACTTATTGGAAAATGGATTATGTGTTAAAGTATGTAGTAGTAACTATTATAAATTCAGTGAAAAAGAATGTCAAAAATGTGATGAAAATTGTTTATCTTGTGATGGACCCAAACAATGCAAAATATGTCAAGACCCATATCTTATATATAAAGGAGAATGTGTAAAACAATGTCCTTCAGGAATGGTTGCAGTGAATAAAGAATGTGTGCCATGTGGAGAACACTGTTCAAAATGTAGTGAGCCTAATAAATGTACAGGGTGTGAATCAGGATATTCTGTTTTCGATGGAAAATGTATTAAACCATGTCCAACAAGTTACTTTAATGATCAAGGAGTATGTAACCCTTGTATTGAGCATTGTGATCTTTGCACAGAAAATTATAAATTATATACCAAAGAAGGAGGTGAAGAAGGATTAAGATCTTGTGATAAATGTTCAAATGGTTATAATTATAGTCCACTAAATGATGAATGTGTTCAAAATTGTCCAAATGGTCAATCACCATTTGAAGGAGAATGTATTCCTTGTCAAGCTGAAAACTGTTTGGAATGTAAAAATGAAATAACTTCATGTTCATCTTGTCCAACTGGAATGTATCTTTATAATGGAGATTGTGTCACTCCTTGTCCTCAAAAAACTTATGTTAATGGTGAAGCTTGTAGTGATTGTTCTGGTGATTGTCAAACTTGTGATAATCCAAATGATTGTCTTAGTTGTCCTACTGGTTTAATTTTGAATGATGGAAGATGTACAAGTGAATGTGATGCCGGAGAAGCTCCTGTTAATGGAAAATGTGAAAAATGCTTAGAACCTAATTGTGTTACATGTAATACTGAAAATCTTAAAGAATGTTTAGTTTGTGAAGAAGGTTTATACCTCGATGATGAAGGTAAATGTGTTAAAGAATGTAAAAAGGGATATTATGAAGATTTGGAAAGTGGAAAATGTAAGGAATGTTCTGGAGAACATTGTGATAAATGTCCAAATGGAGATAAATGTGTGAAATGTGAAGATGGTTATGTTATACAAAATGGTGTTTGTAAATTAACTTGTGATACTCATTATGTAGAAAGACATGGTGAATGTATAATATGTACAGATAAAAATTGTGCTGTTTGTGATAATATGAATCTTGATACATGTAAAAGATGTGATTTACCATTTGTTCTTATGGATAATAAATGCTTAACTCAATGTCCACCAGGTTCATATCCAGTTGATTTAGTCAATCAATTTGTATGTAAGACATGTATAGATAATTGTGCCACATGCATTAGTGCTGATGAATGTACAAGTTGTAAAAATCCTTTATATCTTAAAGATGGAAAATGTGTATCTGATTGTGAAGCTCATTATGTTCCAATTGATGGAGTTTGTAAGACTTGTTCACAACCATCTTGTGTTAAATGCTCAGCTTCAGATACTGCTCAATGTTATGAATGCTCAGATGGATACTTCCTTAATAATGAACATCAATGTGTTACTGATTGTGGTGATGGTTTCTATCCAAAAAATGGAAAATGTATTTCTTGTGGAGATGATAAATGTTCTGTTTGTGCCGAACAAAATCAATGTACTAAATGTGCCCCTGGATCTGTTCTTTATAAAGGAAAATGTCTTCCATTATGTGTACCTGGTACTTATGAAGAAGAAGATGAATGTCTCCCTTGTACTGATCAAGATAGATGTAATACTTGTTATCCTTTAAATCCATCTCATTGTAAAGAATGTCAAATAGGTTATTTAAGTGATGGTCTATGTGTTGATTTATGTCCAAATGGTACTTATCCTGATGATTTAACAAAAACATGTAAAAAATGTTCAAATGGTTGTAAAACTTGTAAAGATGATAATACTTGTTATGATTGTTATGAAGGACTTTTCTTAGACACAGTAGATAAAACATGTAATGATAAATGTAAATCATATCAAGTTGCAGTTAATGGAGTTTGTAAAGATTGTACACAAAGATATTGTATTACTTGTCAACCAGATGATTTAAGTAAATGTACCCAATGTAATCCTGAAATGTTTCTTTATAATGGACTTTGTGTTGAAAAATGTCCAGTTGGAACTTATGAAAAAGGCAATGATTGTTATGACTGTGAAGCTAATTGTAAACACTGTTCTGATGAAGCAACATGTACTGAATGTATTGATACTAAAGTAGAATACAATTATGATTGTTATGATCGATGTGCACAAAATTATGTTAATGTTGATGGTCATTGTAAGAAATGTACTGATGATAAATGTATTGTTTGTGATCCTAAAGATTTAGGAAGATGTTTAACTTGTGAAGAAGGACTTATTAATGATAATGGTAAATGTATTAAGACTTGTGGACCATCAAAATATTATAATCAACTTCTTCAAAGATGTGAACCTTGTTTTGAAGGTTGTGAAGTATGTGATAATCCAAAAACATGTCAAAAATGTATTAAACCACTTCTTCTTGATGAACAAAATACAGTTTGTACTTATGCTTGTAAAGATACATGGTATGCTGAAAAGCAAGAAAAACCAGATCATTGTGAAAAATGTGAAAATACAAATTGTAAAAATTGTTGTCCAACAATTCCAATCCATTGTTTGACTTGTCCAGATGGCTCATTCATTTTCACTGAAGAAAGCGGTCTTAATGATTGTGTTAAACAATGTCCTGAAGGTTATATAGGAAATATAGCAACTAAAAAGTGTCAGAAATGTGCAGAAGGATGTGCAGCATGTAAAGATACACCTCAAACATGTACTAAATGTATAGAAGGATATAAAATTGTTTCTGGAAATAGATGTGTACCAATAGTAGATTGTCCTGAAAGAACAGTTGAAAGAGAAGGAGTTTGTCTTCAATGTAAAGATCCTAATTGTCTGCAATGTGATCCATTAAATGTTAATAAATGTTATAATTGTGATGAAACTCATATTCTTAATGAAGATGAATGTATTCCTAATTGTCCAGATGGAATGTATGAAGTAGAAATAGGAGGAAGAAGAACTTGTAAAACATGTGATGGAAAATGTAAAACTTGTTCAAATGCTGAATCATGTGATGAATGTGCTGATAATTATCATTTTGTTGAAGGAAGCAGAGTTTGTGATATATGTCAACCACCTTCAATGGTAATAGGAAATGTATGTGTAACATGTAAAGCAGAAGGATGTGCAGTTTGTATTGAAGGAGAACCTGAAAAATGTAGAATTTGTGAAGATAAATTGGTCTTATTTGGTGATCAATGTTATGCTGATTGTCCAAAAGGATATTATAAAGAAAATGGAAAATGTGTACCTTGTGATACTAATTGTGAAGTTTGTTCTTCAATAGATCAATGTTCAAAATGTGTAGAAGGTACTTTCCTTCATTTAGGAAAATGTATGACTGAATGTCCAGATGGAACTGTAGGTATTGACGGAGTTTGTCAAAAATGTGCTCAAGATGATTGTTTGAAATGCCCAACTGCTGTTGATGTTTGTACTGAATGTAAAACTATCTTATATAATGGAAAATGTATTGACCAATGTCCAGAAGGAACTGTACAATATGGTAAAGCTTGTGTTAAATGTACTGAAAATTGTCTTAAATGTGATTTAACCCAATGTCATAAATGTATTAAAGGATTGATTCTTAAAGAAAATATTTGTGTTGAAGAATGTGGTGATGGATACTATCCTAAAGATGATAGAGTATGTGTTGAATGTTCTACTAAAAATTGTCTCAAATGTGGAAATGATGATGTTTGTTTAGTATGTAAAGAAGGATTCTATATTAATGATGACAATGAATGTGTTAACCCATGTCCAGATGGATACTTTGGAAATGATGAAACAGGAACATGTGAAAAATGTCCAATTGGTTGTACTTTCTGTAAATCAGCAAAAGAATGTATCAAATGTAATGATGGTTATTCTCATTTTGAAGGAATATGTATTAAACCATGTCCTGAAAGATATACTTCAGTAGTTCAACAATGTACACCATGTATTCAAGAATCTTGTGCTGAATGTGCACCAGGAGATCCTAAAAAATGTGTTAAATGTGATTATTACATTTATAATGGAGTATGTGAAAATGAATGTCCAGATGGAACTTATGCTAATGTTTTAACTAAAGAATGTTTAGATTGTGACCCAAAATGTAAAAAATGTTCTGCTGAAAAATGTTTAGAATGTAAATCAGAATTCTATATGGATAATGGAAATTGTACTAACAAATGTGGAGAAGGAAAAGTAAACGTAAATGGAATATGTGAAGCATGTGAAGAATCAGGATGTAAAGTATGCTCAAGTAATTTAAAAATATGTTTCGAATGTAACAGACCGTTGATGTTATACGAAGGAAAATGTGTTGAATCATGCCCAGCAGGATACTATTATGATTCAGTCAATAATCAATGTCAACAATGTGATTATTCATGTGATACTTGTTCTGCAAAAGATAGTTGTATTCTTTGTAAAGCAGGATACTATAAATTAGGTACTCAATGTTTAACATCATGTCCAGATGGTATGTATGAAGATTGTAAAGAAACAGCAAGAAGTTGTGAAAATTGTGATCCTGCTTGTAAAACATGTGTTCTTGGAACTAATTCTGATTGTATTGAATGCGCAAGTGGTTATGTTATGTATAATAAACAATGTATTAAAAATGATAATTGCCCATCTGGTACTTATTATGATAGTTCTGCTAGTTTATGTCAAAAATGTAAAGTTCCTTATTGTGAAACTTGTGTAGATGAAAATGTTTGTAAATCTTGTAAGAAAGGATTTAAACTTAATTCCAATGGTATTTGTGAAGAAACTCATACTTTAACTAATATTATTGAAGATTTTGATTTATTCTCTAAAGGAAATGCTGCTGATCCAGTTCTTAAATCAGCTGCTACAAAGAAATTCTCAGATTATCAAGGTACAGGAGTAGGAAGCAATGATGTTACATTTACTTTCTATTTCCGTTCACTTACACCTCAATTAAAAACTAATTTAGATGTGCTTAGTGTTATAAATGAAATGAAATCAGCATATAATTATAAATTCTATGTAGATGCTAATGATAATAGATGTAAAGTTGCAGTTTATGGAAACGATGAAAATAAACCAGAAGCCAAACTCGATGTTGCTAATTGTGATTATTCTAACATTTATGATTGGAAATTTGTTTCATTAACTTTATCAAAAACAGAAGGAGGAAACTTTAGAGTAACAGTACATTCTTTAATTGAAGGTAAAGAAGATAAGACTATCGAAGTCCCATCAGGTAATTACTATAATCTCATTGAACCAAGTTCATATATTTTATTAGGTAAAAACGGTGTAAGTAACTTTAATATTGGTAAACTTAATATTATGGATTATTCACCAAGTGATGAAGATCTTAATAGATTAACTAAATTCTTACCATCAAATTGTGATTATTTCTGTACTGATTGTAAAGATACTTGTAGATCCTGTCCTAATGGTATTATTCCAATTGATAGTAGATGTGAAGCTCAATCACTTAAAGAAACTCCTGAACTTAATACTCAAAATTCTCCTGTAGAATTCTCATTCAAAGATCAATTTGATAATAAATTAGCTGCAGATGCTTATGGATTTACTGAATGGATTTATGTAAAAGATAATAATGGAAATAAAGAAAGTATTATGAGTTCTGAAGTAAATGGTGTTCCATATGTTAATCTTACAATTCAAGATGGAGTTCTCTCATTCAATGATAATCAACTTAAACATCCTAAATTACAAGTAGGAGAATGGTATTATATTATTGTTTCAATGCTTAAAGATTCAGTAAATATTGTAATTAAAGACAGACAAGGTAAAAGTTCAACTCAAACTTTAAAGAATCAACCATTCATAAGACATTATAAAGATTTTAAATATAATTTACACTCACCCAATTCAAAATCAATTGGAGGAACAATGAAAGCAAGAGTATATATTAATAACCTTCCATCAGATGATATAATGAGAGGAGATGAAAAAGCTATTCAATGTAGTCAAAATTGTCTTAAATGTGATCCAACACTTAAATGTACTTCATGTTCGGAAGGATATACTTTAACAAACTCAGGTCTTTGTGAAGAAGTTTCAGCTTCACCAGATGATTTCACTCTTTTAGATAATTTATTTGATATTTTCAATAAAGAAGAAAAAATATATGAAGTTCCTTATGATGGTAATTTAACAATTTCATTCAATTTAAGAAAGAAAACTCATTCTAATATGTATCAAGATAATAATAACTTTAATATACTTGCATATAAGAGCACTAAAGAAGGTGAAAAGACATCATTAATTAAAGAAACAATTCCATCTGACTTTAAATCAGTATATACTGTAAAAGATGATAAAAATCAATTCTCACATGATTACACTGATGAAATGCCAGATTTTATTTTATTTAATCTCTTATACAATAAATACAAGAATAAAATAGATGCTACAATAACAGATTTTGGAACAGGAAAAACATATACATATACATTAGATATACCAGAAAATGATAAAATTAAATATCTAGTTTTCGGAGATGCAAAAGGAATAGAACTTAACTATCAATTTGGTAATATTAAAGTTTATAATGGATTAACGAAAGGAGATTTATTCACAGCAATTAATAAAAAACCAATGGAAATAGGAGGAATATGTAGTGAATATAATTGGGAAACAGGATTATGTTTAAGATGTAATTATGATGTTAAATCATCTACTCCACATGAATGTAAATCAAGAGGTTATGCTTGGCAACCAGCTACATTATTTGGATATAATGATTGGTCTGAAATGAAACCAGATGTTCTTACTAATAAAATAGTTTCCACTGATTCTGTTGGTATTAATGGAGATTACGGTATTCTTTACTTTAGATTTGTAATGAGTAAATTTACTGAAGGAGCAAAATATAGAATTGGTTGTTATTCTAATGATAAATTAAAAACTTTCATTCCTACTAATTACAGAGGTGATCTTAATATTTGTATTCAAGTTGTTGTAAAAAATAACTTAGGTTATATTGAATTCTTATTAAATGATTGGACTCCAGTTACTGTTACAACTAAAGGATTTACTTTTAAGGAAAAGGAAACAGTAAGAGGTTTAATTGGAATCGATGCTCCCAATAAATTATTCCAATATTCATTAAGACATTTAACAGATTTAATAAATGCAGTTGAAGGAGTATATAATTATCAACATTATCCAGAAAGACTTCAACAATCAGGAACACTTAGTGTATGGGGTGTTGAAGATACAGGATTTGACAAAAAATTATTTACTGTACCACATTGTTATCTTGAAGTAATGAAACTTCATCCTAATGTGAGATATGATAATTCTCTGTACAATAGTTTAGAAGCCAATTATTCTCCTAAAGTACCTACATGTTCACAAGGATGTGATTCTTGTGTTTGGGATTATAGTAATTCTCCACCTACAACTACTAAATGTTATGAATGTCAAAATGGATATAATGCTGAAAAAGTTAAGAATGGAGGAGATGAAGTTATTTGTAGTAGGGCTAATGTTTTATATAATTTCTTCAAGGGACAAATTTATCAAGGAGAAATTGAATTACCTATAACTAAAAAAGACATTCTTGATAATAACTTTGCACTTTACTTCCAAGTTCAATTTAATTTCCCTTATTATGATATAGACAATTACTTTAAATTCATGGAATTAGGAACAATGAAAATAGTAAGAAAAGAAAATATTTTAGTTCTTTTAATTGGAACAAAAGATCAACTTGAAATTCCACTTTATGATCCATATAATACATGGAATCACATATTTATAATTTTCTCAGGAACTCAAGTTTCAGTATCAACTCATGCAGGAACATTCTTAAAACAAGTATCAATGAAATCAACAGGAATTAGTGGAATAAAAGGAGATAAAATATATGTAAGTAATATAGGTTATTCAACATCACTAACTAATACAATTCTTACCGATAGTGATGATTATGAAAATGTTAAACAGCCTGAACCTGTTGGTTATGATGTCTGTGGACCTGATTGTGCTTATTGTGAAAATGGTTATTGTAAAGTTTGTGGTTCAGGATATGATTCTAAAGATTCTATGACTTGTAGAAATGGAAAAATATTATTTACTCCTGTTTTTGGACAACCAGATCAAGATGAAAATCTTCTTCATAGATTTGAAATATTCCCTCAATCACATAGAAATAAATATATTAGACTTACTAAATGGACTTATCATGTATTAGTTGAATATAATTCTCTTCCTAAAAAACAATTTACTTTTATTAGAGCTTATGATTATGATGGAGTATATTCACTTGAAGGTGTAATAAATTATAATAATGCAAAAATAAACTTTTATATAACTCCAGCAACAAATCCTTCAAAATCTTATTCATTTGAACTTAAATTACCTAAAAGTCCATCTTTTCCAATGCTTTTCATTGCCCTTTCCTATGCAGATCAAAATTTAAAAGTAGTAGTTGCTGAATCAACGACAAATTATGTAGCTCAAGAATATAAACTTCCAGAAATTTTAGGATTCTTTGGTCAACAATTTGGATTTGATATTTATTCACCAATTGCAGCAAAGATGACAAATGCAGTTTTTTATAAACATAAATCATTATCTTTAGAAGAAATGAAATCAGAAATTCCATTCAGAACAAGAAAAATACAAGAAGATTGTAAATGGGGTACTTCTTCACTTTGTACTAAATGTTCTAATGGTAAACTTGAAAATGGTCTTTGTGTTCCAAAAAAATCAAATGCAGTCAAAATGCTTCTCTTTGCAGAATACTTCCAATTCAATGAAAATGTTCCAACAACTACAACATCAATAACTCTACCAAATACTCAAGCATTTACAGTTTCTTTCGTTTTCAGAATTTCATCTGTATTAAAGAGAATTTGTAATATAATAAAACTTACAAGTGGAGATTCTGAGTATTTCTCAATGAGATATAATCCAATGAATGACAGATTTACTTTAACATTTGGAAAGAAAATATACACAACAGGAATAGTATTTAGTAAAGCAAATACACCATATCAATTCTTTAAAGTAAGTCTCCAATATCAAGTTAAAGGAGGATCTCTTTTATTCAAAGTGAAATATCTAGATGGAACAGTTCTTGTTGAAGAAAATGAAACAGCAAATTCTGGTCTCTCATCTTTACCATATGGAGATTATAAGATACATTTAGGATATACTGTATTAAATTCTTTACCAGGTGCCTTCGAAATTGGTGGTGTTGAATTCTTTGATCAATACCTTTCAAATAAAGAAGTTGAATTATATGAATATAATGGTATTCAAGAATGTGAAAACGCTTGTTATAAAATTACTCAAGGTGTTTGTACTTTTAATATTGATCCAAGTGATACTAATATTGGTTTAGATTCATATAAAGCTTATAATAATGCACCACTTTTCTATCCACTTACTATTAATGAAATTAGTAGATATTATTCATTCAATCATTATCTAGTTACATTCACACTTAATATTACTGAATTTAATGCACAAAAATATTCTGCAAATCCATCAATTCTTTTCGCTTTTACAGATGATGATCAAAATAGTCTTCAAAATATGGATATTTCACAAACAATTCCAGAAAATATTTTAGAAAATGCATTTACAATGTCCCTCAAAGGAACAGTACTTGAATTGAAATTACCAACAAAGCCATGGTCTACTACACAAAAGAGATCAGTTAAATCATTCTTTATAGGTAGTACTGCTTTAACTAGTGATATTACATTTAATATTTATGTTGATGTCGCTAGAAATGTTATTAAGGGAGTTTTAACTTATAAAGGAAGTGCATTCCAATTTGATTTAGATTTAGAAACTGAACAACAAGCTATGCCTTTAGGTTGGATGACTGTTGCTTATGCTCATCCTTCACTTTCTAATTTCAATGTTCTTTTTGATAAGAATTTAGATTCTATTTTCTATGAGAGTGGTTTGAATCATGAAACTTCATTAAGTTGTATTTCTACTTCTGATAATGATATTTATTGTCCTAATTGTCCAGCTAAATTCAGACCTTATGATGCAGGATGTAATACTGTTTTATTCGATCATCTCTAATTAAACTTTATAGGTAAAAAATATTAACTTTTTATTTTTTATAATTTTTATTATAATATGATTATAAATTATTTTTTTTGATTTTATTAATAAAAAAAATGAAGTATCTAATATTAATAATATCATTATTTACTTTATCTATTCAACAAGAAATAACACTTCAATCTCAACCATTAGATGTAATCAAATGTTTATTACAATCAGAAGTATTATTAAATGATTTTAAAAGAATAGTTGAATTAATTAAAGAAAAAGATTATTTAAAATTAATAGTTGAATTGATAGAAATGTATCCTTCAGCATATGAAGAAATAATGAATTGTCTTCAAACTGATATTAATTTACAAAGTTTATTTAAAGAATGTAATTTGGGAAAAAGAGATATGTGCTGTTGGGTGAATAATAATGATTGTTGTGAAATTCATTCAATTTTTAAAAAATGTAATAAAGTTAAAACAAATTGTTGTAAAGTAAAAGTAACAGACCCTATAACTGGAAAAACAACAATTAAATATGAGAAAAGAAAACATGGTGGAAGTGGAGGAAAATTCTAATTGTTCAATAAATAAAACACCTTTAAAAAAATTTAAATAAAAAAAAAAATTAACTAATTTTTAAATAAATCTTTTCTTCAAAAAATATTTTTAAAGCAGAAATGGGATTAATATTATACTTTTTTGAAATTTCTCAACAAAAGAAATAATAATCACTAGAAAAAAAAGATTCAGATCAGAAGACCTTAAGTCATCTAGATAGGTATTCCAAAAGTAATAAGAGGAATATCAAAGAAAGGATAATTTTATTCAATTGATAATTCAACTGAAATAATATTTCCAATTGGAATTCCTATACCTTAAATAAATTTAAATCACTATTATTAAAAGGAAACTTTATTAATTAATTATTATGATATTTTAATGATTAGAAATGATGATAATGTTCAATTAGTAATATTGAAAAAAACATTGTTGCTAATGAATTTGTTAATATTCATATTTCTATTCATTTTAATTCTTGAATAATGACAAAGATTTTTTATATTAATATGCCTGATAAAATTTATTGGTAAAGCATAATAAATTATCAAGTTGCTTAATTAATGATGTAAAAAAAGATGTATTAAAATGAAGTTGATTCAAATTAAACTTCATATTCTCCTCCTTCCCCTAATATTGATGTTATAAATGCAAGATGGAGGAAGAGATATTCTTCATAAAAGCACGAAACCAATGAGTGAAGGATTTTTTAATGGAATTCAATTATTCTTTAATATTCATAAAAATTAATTTAAGAAAAGTGATTTAAATTCATTCATATTTTTTTTAATTTTTATTTTAAATATATGATATAGAATTGTTTTTTGATTGAACATTCATTTTTATATATTAAAATATCCTCAATTCTGGAAAAATCATCAACAGAATATTTCTTTTTATTATTTTTTTTGTTTTTCCTTTTTTTATAACTTTTGATGAATAATGAGGTTTAAAAGTATAATATAAATGTTTTCCTAAATTAATATCACTTTGAATATAATTCATTATTTCTTCATATGCTGAAGGATACATTTCTATCAATTCAACTATTAATTTTAAATAATCTTTTTCTTTAATTAATTCAAATATTCTTTTAAAATCATTTAATAATACTTCTGATTGTAATAAACATTTGATTACTCTAATGGTTGAGATTGAAGTATTATTTCTTGTTGAATAGATAAAGTAAATAATGATATTTATTTATTTTTTTTATTAAAAGCAAAAAGGAGAATTGAAATATAATTAAAATTTAAAAAATAAATTTATTCTTTTTTTTGAAAATAATTTAAATTCAATTATTTAAAAATGTCTTTATGTTATATATTTAATTCAGTAAAATCAAATAAAAATTCATTTTGTTATCATAAAACAGAAAAATGGTTTGCTTATATAACATCTAATTTAATAATAATAGAAAATTTTTCAATAGAAAAAAATCGTCCTCAGGAAATTTTAAAGGATTCAGAATATGAATTAGAAACAATAAAAATATCTCAAAATAACAAAATATTATATTCAACATCATCATCAAAAATTAAAAATCCATATATATTATTTTATGCATATGATACTAATTACAATACAAAAATAACATTAATAAACAAATGTATATTCAATAAAGTAGAAATAACAGATTGTGAAATATCTCCAAAAAATAATTTATGTATAGTATTAAATAAAAATAATTCATGTTCCTTTATTTCAGTTTTAGATTTTTATCATAATGAAATTTTAATAACAACAACAATGAATCCAATATATCATTCAATTAAATGGAATATATATTTACAAAATTTAGAATTTACAACAATAGGTGATCAAGCAATAACTTTTTGGAGAATCAATTCAACTGATGGTTCTTTACAATATCAAGAAGCAAATTTTAATTTTGAAAAATTTCTTTATTTAAAAATTTTATCCATTGAATTTTTACCTCCAATTTATCATATTAATACTATTATTATGTTATTAGGATGTTCTCATGGAAAAATTCTTGCTTTTGATACAAGAACTAATTCTTGTTTATTTATTTATGATAATATACTTTTTGATTATAATATTAATTTCATTTTTGCAAATTATTCTTATGTTACTTTTATTGGAAATAATTATCTTAAATATTTTTTCATTGATTTTAAAAAAGAAAATGATATTACTAATTTCTTTCAATCTCATCCTGGAAATTTTAATAAATTATCTTTTGATAGTGAAATTATTTCTTTTGATTTTGATAAAAATAATAATAGTGATGCTTTAATAATGACAAAAAAAGGTTTAATTCATTATATTAATTTCAAAGAAAATTCTACAGTGAAATTATTTCATTTTATTAATTCTCAATCTATAATACTTCAAGTAAAAATAATGAAAAAATCATATGATAAATATTTAATAAATGAAAATCCATTTGATTATAATATGAATGATAATAATAATGAAGAAAATGAAAAAGAAAATTTATTAAATTTAAGAGAAAATTATTTTTTAATTTCTTCTCATTCAGATGGTTCAATTAAAATATGGACAATACCAGAAAATATATTATTATATAATTTTGAAACAGTAAATGAACAAATATTATATTTTGATGTTGCTATTAATGATCTTCTTTTTGCAGTTTCTTATACTGATAATACAGTTAGATTTTTTAATAATGAAAAATTATTAGGTAAATTTTTTTCTCAACATTTAACTTCATATGCTCCTTTTAAATATATTAAATTTTTTCCTGATTCTAAATATTTATATTTAATTGATACTTCAAATATTATGTTTTTAATTTTAGTTGAAAAATATGAACCTTTACTTATTCAATATCATAAAATTATGAGTTTAGATTATGATATTGTTGATTTTAATATAAGTAATGTTGAATGTTATAATAAATTTTATTTTAATATTCAAAATGTTTATCTTTATGTTTATAACAGGAAATTTACTAATATTATGAAAAATTTATCTTTTGAAAATTCTGTTCCACAATTTTATGTTCAAGATAAATTTGGTATGATTGATTATTTTAAACAAAAAGGAATAAAAAATAATAGAAATCCTATTGAAAAATTTACTATTTCTTTTTCAACTAATATAAATGAAAAAAGTTTTATTTATTTATTATCTCAAGGAAATAAACAATTAATTATAAGAAATTTTGAAACACATGTTATTGAAAATATTATTGATTTTAATGATAAAATTGTTACTTTTAATTTAACTAATGATTTTAAAAATATTATTTTTTTATTTGAAAATAAAATTCAAATAAGTTTAATTGAAAAAATCTTTAATAGAAAAAATTATGATGGATTAGATCAATATGGTGATTATAATAATATTTTCGCAGAAAATTTATGTGAAATTGAAGAAAAATTAATCTATTTATCTAATCAATTTAAAATTGTTACAAGTGATAATTCAAGTATTTTAATTCTTTACTCAAATACAAACATTTTTATATATAAAATATAATAAAAAATAATATAAAAACTTTTATTTAATATTCTAAATAATCATTATATATATCAATTTCACTATCATTTATTTTTTTTATTTTTATATCTATACTCTTTGATTTTTGGCTTTTTACTTTATTAAAAAAATAATCTAATGAATTAACTTTTCTAAATTGTTTAAATCTTTTTTTATTATTTCTTCCTATTACCTTTTTTATTTCATAAATCTTTTTTTTTTCATGTAAAATTATTTGTTCTTTTGCATTTTTTTTTCTAAGAAAATAAGATTTTTTCAGGATTATAATTTCCATTTTACTTTTTAAAATTGGATCTTTTAAATAATTCTTATTTTTTTCTAATATTTTATTCACAGAAATTTCATAAAAAAATAAAAGTTTAATACATTTAGAAGTTATTTCACTAAAATTATCTTCTTTTAATTCATTAATAGATAAAAATTTTTCTAATTCATTTTTATTTTTTGCAATTGTAATTAAATTTTCAAAATTTAAAATATTTTTTTTTAAAAAAAATTGAATTCCTTCTCCTAATTTAATAAATAAATAAGAATATTGAATTGGATATTGTGAAAGAATATTTTTATATTTTATTAAATTCATTAAATATTTATTATCTTCAATAGACTTTAAATTATGAATATTATTATGATTATTTTTTTCTTTATCATTGTCAGACAATTTTTTTAATTTATTTTTTTGTGAATAATTATAATTATATTCATTAAAAATTTCATTTTTAATTTCTTCTTTATTATTCATTTGATTTGATAATATTTCATTTATTCTATTTTCACTTTCTTTTAATTCTTCTAATTCACTTTTTAATTTTTCAATTGAATTGTTTATTTTTTGATATTTAATTAATAATTTTATATTTTTATTTTCTATATCAGAAAGTATATAAAAAAATTCATCTTGATCTCTAAAAAATAATTTAGATTTATCTAAATAACTTTTATATCTTTCAAATTCTTTCTTATCTTTTATTTCATTTTCTTCAATTTTTCCAATTTTTAATATTTTTTTTAATAAAGAAGGAATTTCTAATTGTTTTTCTTTTACTTTTATTAAAAAATTTCTAATATTTATTAATTCATCTAAATTTTCATTTTCTTTTTGAATTAAATTTTTTAAATGAGAAACTTTCATTGATAATTGTTTTTTCTTTTCTTTTAATTTAAGCAAATTCATTTTTTCATTATCTATAATTTCTTCAAGATATATTATATATTTAACATAAATAATATCGAAATGATGAAGATAAATTTGTTTATTTCTTTTAAGAGTATAATAATAATTATCTAATAATTTTTTATATTTTTTCCTATTATCAATTAATTCAATTATTCTATTTTTATTTTCAATTTCTATTTTTTTCATCAGAGAAATTTTATTACAATAATTTACTAATGTATTTGGTTTTTTATAATCATCCATAATTTTACCTAAAATAAAATTTCTTTTTTGAGTTTTTGAAGTTGAAAAAGAATCAAAATTTGATTTATTTTCTTTTATTATATTACTTAAATTACTTCTATTTTTAAATATTTTTTTTTTAAAATTTAAAGTTGTATTATTTGTCATATTTAATGTATCATTATATTTTTCTTTTAAATTAGTTAAATAGAAATTTCTATAAGTTTCATTAAATTTTTTTCTTATATTTTTTGTATGATATGAATTTATATATGAATGATGAATTGATTTTTCCTTATTTCTTATTTTTTTAAAATATTTATATTTATCATAATCTAAAGGAGATTTAAATATTTTAGAATTAGTATATATTGAAAATTTTCTTTGAGTTTTTGCAAATTTATTTAAATTATTATCATCATTATTAAAATATTTTTTTCGATAATCTTTTATTGAAAAAATACTCTTTGCAGAAACTGAATGGGTTAAAATTGATTTTTTAAAATCTTTATTTGGATTTTCTCCTTTCAACATTTTATAAGATAGCATTCAAATTTTTTGTAAATTTACTGAATTTTTGTTTAATAAAAAAATATAATAAATTAATTAATTTTAAATGAATTTTGATTATGAAAATAATAATAGTGAAATAGATTTAATATTTAATGATAATTTAGAAGCAAAATGGAAAGAAATAGAAGAAAGACAATTAAAAAAGAAAAAGAATGAAATAAATAAAAAAAATGAGGATTATTCTAATTTAGAAAATAAATTTAAAATTTTAAAAATGGATTTAAATAAATTAATTCATGAAAATGATAATGAATTTGAAAATTTTGTTATATCAAAAATAAATGATTTAGAATTATTAAAATCAGAGAAAAACAGAAAAAAAAATAAACCACAAAAAATAGGAGGTCAATTAAATTTTATAAATAATTCTTCAAAAACTTTTTTAAAGGAAAATAAAGATAATTTAAATAATAAAAAAGTAAGTTTAGATGATTTATTAAATAATAATGATAATCAATCATACAAAGTTAAAGAAACTATGAATTCTATATTTAGTATGATTAAACAAGGAAAAGAATCAAATATTGAAGAAATAACAAATAATAATAATATTAAAAATAATGATGATTTATTCAATAAAGATGATACTAAAAGCTTTTTAAAAAAAGATGATGAAAAAAAAGAAAAGAAAAAAAAAGTAAATAAAGAAAAAATTATTGTTAAAGAAGAAAAGAAAGAAAAAAAAAAAAGAATTTTAAATAAAATTGAAGAAAATTATAAATATTTATATAAACTATATCCAAATATGCTTAATAAAAAATAAAAATTGATTTCTAAGTATAAATAAATATACTATATTTCTTTATTTTCTTTTTTATCTTCTATATTTTCTTCTTTTTTATCTTCTTTATTTACTTCTTTTTTATCTTCTTTATTTACTTCTTTTTTATCTACAATTATTTCTTCTTTTTTTTCTTTTATTATTTCTTCTTTATTTTCTTCCATATTTTCTTTTTTTTTATGTTCAATTATTTCTTCTTTATTTTCTTCTTTTTTTTCTTCTTTATTTTCTTCCATATTTTCTTCTTTTTTTTCTTCAATTATTTCTTCTTTATTTTCTTCTTTTTTATCTTCTATATTTTCTTCTTTTTTTTCTTCTATATTTTCTTCTTTTTTTTCTTCAATTATTTCTTCTTTTTTATCTTCTATTTTTTCTTCTTTTTTTTCTTCTATATTTTCTTCAATTTTTTCTTCTTTATTTTCTTCCATATTTTCTTCTTTTTTTTCTTCAATTATTTCTTCTTTTTCTTCTTTAATTATTTCTTCTTTTTTTTCTTCTTTATTTTCTTCTTTTTTTTCTTCTATTTTTTCTTCTTTATTTTCTTCTTTTTTTTCTTCCATATTTTCTTCTTTTTTTTCTTCAATTATTTCTTCTTTTTTATTTTCAATTATTTCTTCTTTTTTTTCTTCTACTTTTTTTTCTTTTTTTTCTTCTTTTTTTTCTTCTTTTATTTCTTCTTTTTTATCTTCTATATTTTCTTCTTTTCTTTCTTCTATATTTTCTTCTTTTTTTTCTTCTATATTTTCTTCTTTTTTTTCTTCTATATTATTTTTAGGAACATTATTATTTTGATTAATATTATTCCTAATAATTTCTGCGAAATTATTTTCAACATTATATTTATTAATAAATTCATCAATAATTTCCAAAATAACATTTTTTTCAATTCCAAAATCTTTCATATTACTAGAAAAAGGTAACAACTGAGAAAATCCAATATTAGAAATTTTTCTTTTTGTTTCATTTTCACTTTCATTATTTAAAATAGGATTAACACTTTTATTTCTTTGAATTTCAGATTGAATCATAAAATCAATAATTCCTTTCCAAAAAACAACAGAGTTTAACCAATTATTATTTTTAATTGAATCAAAAATATAAATTTTTTTTTCATTTTCTTCATAATAAAAAGTTTGAGATAATATAATACAATTTTTTGCATTTTCAAAGTCATTTTCTTTTTCTGTTTCTTTTAATATTTGATTTATTATTTCTGTTAATAAAATTATTAATTCTTTATTTCTTTTATATCTTCCATTTGTTCTTTCTTTACTTAAAGAAACTAAAAATATACTTCTATATTTTTGTTCTTTTAAATAATTTAATAACTTTTCTTTTTGATTTTCATTCATATTATAATTTTGATTAAATATTTTAGAACATAATTTTCTTAATTTAAATTTTTGCATTTCATCATCAATATTTAAATCAGGATAAATACCATTTAATTTGTTTTTTAAAGTAATAATAACTTCTAAATCAAAAATAGCATTTTCTTTTTTTTCTTCATATTTAGTTAAAGTTTGATAAGGAATAAATTGAATTTCATCATCAGGTTTTTCATTATTAGAATTATTTTTAATAAAATTTTCATAATCTTGAAGAATATTAATATTTTTAAATCTTCCTAATAAATAATCAATATCCACTAAAATACTTGAATATAATTTTCTTATTGAAGCAATATAAAAAGATAAAGAAGATCTTATTATTGTTCCATAATCATTATCTATGATTTGATAATATGTTAAAAGTGTTTTTTCTTTGTTTATTAAATCTAATCTCATTTTATTTGCTTCTTTTATTTGTTCTATATAATTATTTTCTAAATTTTTTGCAGAATCTAAATTATCTGAAATACTTTTTTCCAATTTTGAAATTTCTTCTTTTGATGATTTATTTAATTTTATTTTTACATAATTTTGAATTGAAATTTCTACTGTTTTTACATAAGAATCATATTTTTTTTTAGAATTATCTAAATAAACTTTATGTTTATTATAATTATTTAATGAATTTATATATGCATTATAATATTCTTTTTCTTTTTGAAAAACAGGATTAAATGAATTTTGAATTGGTTCTATTATTTTTACTTTTAAATCTTCAGAAATATCATTATATTCTCTTCCTTGAATTCCTAAATTAAATATTAAAGTTTCTAAAGCTTTATTTTGTGAACTTTCTTTTTCTTCGAACATTTCATATTTTTTATTTACTATATTACTCATTTCTTTTCCAAAATTATATAAAGCTTCTTTTATTTTTGTAAATACTATTGATAAATTTTTTGAATAATTTTGTTGTCTTTTATATCTTTCATGTAATTCATTTACTTTATTCCATAAATGATCTTCATATTGAACTGACATTTGTTAATAATATTTTCATTATTTTCAGAAACTTTTTTATTTTTTTTTAAATGAATTTTTTTTAAAATTAAAATTATAATTTAATTATGTTTCAAATAAAAATATGAGAAAATAATTATTTATAAAGTTGAATATAACATCGAAGCATTATCTATTATATATTTACAATTGATAAATACTAAAATTTTGAATTTATTTATTTTTTAACATTAATTTTTTTTTTTTCATTTTCAATATTATCAACAGCTTTTTCAATCAAAGTTTTATATTCATAAAATAAATAATTTTCTTTTAACTTTTCTTCATTCATTTGTTTTTTCATTTCTTCAAAATAAATTAAAAATTTGTAATTAGGTTTAATTTCTTCAAAACATTTTTCTATTTCTATTTTATTATTTGGTTCTAAATTACTAAAAGGTTTCCATAACTTTTCATTTATATCATTTTCTTTTTCTTTAATTAAAAAATTTTGAAATTGAATTAAATTTATTTTATTTCCTGTGAATTCAACTTTTAATTTATCTGTTATTATATCATCTAATATTAAATCATTTATTAAATTATTATTATAACCACAATATTTTTTAAAACAAAAAATAGTTTTTTCAAAATTGATTTCATCATTTATTTTATTTTTATCAAATAAATCTTTTAAATATTCCATTTCTTCCATTAAATAATATTTTTTTCTTAAATAATGATGAATGTATTTAAAAGATTGATATATTAAATTTTTTTTATGATATTTTTCAATATTATTTAAATTTCTTTTTGAAGAAAGTTTTATTGATCTTGGGGGAGAAACTTGTAATAAATTAAAATCATTTATAATATTATTAATTTTATTGAATTCATTTTTTTCTTTTTCTTCATTATACTCACTAATTTTAATTTTAAAATTATTTTCTTTTTTATTGTTTTTATTTATATCATTAGAAGTAATATTATCTTCAACAAGTAAATCATCAATATTTTTAAACCAAGAATGATATAAACATTCAGTAGCATTATATCTATAAGTTGGATTTCTAATTAACATATTTTTTAATAAATTTAATGATTCATCAGAAATTGAATCATGTATAAAATTAATTGGTGCTTTTTTAATGGTATAAACCACTTTATCATAATTTTCACCATAAAAAGGAATAAATCCAAATAACAATTCATACATTACTACCCCAATTGACCATATATCATTTTTTATATTATAATTATTATCAAATATTTCTGGAGAAACATATAAAGGATAATTTAAATTTTCAACATTATTTTGTTTTTCCATAAAAGTTGAAGAACCAAAATTTAATAATTTAATATTATAGAATTCTTCATTATTATGATAATATGTTGAAAATATTAAAATATTATCTGGTTTAATGTCTGTGTGAATTAAACTTTTTGAATTTAAATAAGAAATTACTTCTAATAATTGAAATATAATATATTTAACTTGATTTTCTGAAATAATTTTTTTTTTATCTATTAATTCTGTTAAATTTGAATTACAATACTCTATTATTAAATAATAATTAATTGAATCAAAAAAACAATCTTCAATTTTAAGTAATTTTTCGTGATTTAATGAGTTTAATAATTCAATTTCAGTTTCTATTTTATTTTCATTTCCTAATAATTTTTTCCTTAATATTTTTAAAGTTTTATATTTATTAAGATTATCTTTTAATTGGAGTTTATAATCTGTTGACATATCATTATTTGATATTTGTTCAATTATATTATATTTATTTATTATTTGTGGCATTTTATTTATTAAAGCTTCAAAATGATTAACATAATTAATATTAATGTTTTCTTTATTACTTGATAATTTTTTGGAATTTAAATAATTATTATGTTTTGATGTTTCTAATCTAAACAAATTATTATCTTCTGTTTTACTTTTTCCAATAATTAAATGATTAGATGTTTCAACGCATCCCATTAAAAATATTGAAAAAAAACTAAAAAATTAAAAAAATAATGTCTTTAAAAAACTAAAAAAAAAATTCTATAAAAAATTAATTGAAAAAAAAATTTTGAAAAGAATGTCC
Organism: Isotricha intestinalis; assembly: GCA_023807065.1. Lineage (NCBI taxonomy): Eukaryota > Ciliophora > Litostomatea > Vestibuliferida > Isotrichidae > Isotricha > Isotricha intestinalis. The sequence goes on from JAJJLU010003682.1 coordinate 30,479, forward strand.
TCTGCTGAAGAAAAAGAAAAAGACATATTTTCAGATGATTCAATATCACATAGTAAATCACCATCAATAACAAAATCATCTCCAGTAAATTCTGTCCACACATATGATTCTCCATCTCGATCTCGTTCTCATTCACCAGAAACATTACCATATTTTCCAAATAATAATCCCTCAAAGTTCATAATGAAAAATGGATGTTGTAAAGAATGTATGAGAGCTTTTTCAAAAAGTGGAAAATCTTGTTTATGTCAAGTTCCCAAAAGTGAAAGAAAATATATTTTAAGTGAAAAAGGATGTAATTTTTGTGGTTGTCATGGTTGTAATCCTATTGATGTTAGGAAAAATAAAAGAAGTGAAAAAAAAAAATTATTGAGGGAAGATAAAAATTTGCAATATAAAAATCAGAGATTACTTGATTCTGATGATGAAGAATTAAAAACTAATGTTAAAGATGTTGATTCTTGGAATTTAAAAAAAAAAGAATTTTTAAATGAAATGAAAAAAAATTTAAAATGTAATCCTTATTTAATGGGATTTGGAGCTCCTTTGAAAACTCCGGGATATATTCTAGGATATATTCCTAATAAAAATCTTCCTAAGAGAAGAAGAAATGATATTAAGAGAAGGAAAGATTCTTTTTAATTTTTTTGTGTTTTTCACACATAAAAAAATGAGATTATATTATTTATATTTTTAATTCAATAATATTATATATATTATTTTAATTTTTAAGAAAATATAAAAATGTAAAATAATTATATTATTTAATAGAAAAAATGTCAAAAATGGCATTTACTCCAGGAATAAAACAGAATAATAAAGTAAACTCCAAAAGAATAATATCTAGTGCTCCATATCATAATTTTAAATCTTCTTCAACGAGTAATATATTTTTAGATACTACAATTTCATCACCAAATGTGAAAAATATGATAAAAGCAGTGTCTACAATTTTACAAAGTCAATTAAATGAAGATTTAAATTTAGGAAAGACAATAAGTAAAAAAAGTGATTTATACTTTTTTTCAGAGGAAAAATATATAGATGAATATCCACAATATTTTGATAAACAAAGAATAGAAAATATAAGAAAAATTCCAACTTTAGATGATATGATAAATTTTATTGAAGCTTTATATAATTGTGTTCAATTTTCTTCTGAATGTTGTATTATAAGTTTAATATATATTAATAGAATTATTGCTTTAACTGGGTTTAAGTTTACAAACTACAAATTGGAGACCTTTAATTTTTGTTTCTTTAATGATAAGTCAAAAAATTTGGGATGATAAATATTTATCAAATGGTGATTTTTCTTATATTTATCCTTTCTTTGAAAAAAATCAATTAAATATTTTAGAAATGAAATTTTTAGAAATGATTCAATATAATGTTTATGTTAAATTAAGTGTTTATATGACATTTTATTTAGAATTAAAAGCTCTTGTTTTTGAAAATCCTGTTAATAAAGCTTTGACTAGATTTGATGTTAAAAAAATGGAATTTTTGATTAAACCGAAAATTGAAAAAAAATTAAGAAGAATGAAAAGCGAAGGTAAATTTCTAATTGAAGGAGAACATTGTAATTTCGTGATAAATTAATAAATTATTATTTGCTTATTTGATATATTCATTTATTATAGGAACTATATAGTTGTTTTGTAAGTAAATTGGAATCTATTTAAATATTATTTTATTTATTGATTTGTGTTATAAAATTGATTTATAAATTGTCATTAAGGATTTTTCTATAAAAATAAAATAAAAAACTTTTTAATTTTTTTTTCAATTTTTCTTTAAAATATTATTTACTTGAAAATTAGAAAACATAGAATTTTTTGAAGTATATAAATCAATTTTTTCTGATAATGAAAGATAAAATTATTTATTTTTAAAAAAAAATTGATTAAATGACAAAAAAAACTCAAGATGAAATTCAATTAAATTTAAAAGAATTTTTAAACAAAGGAAAAAATTTAATAGATTACTTTTTAATAATAGGAACAAAACCTGAAATATTTTTAAATTCATGGTTGTATGAATCAGATATATCAGCATTAAATAATAATTATTCTGAAGAAATTTATCCTCAAATTCTTTCAAAATTTCCTCCTTTTGAAAAACAATTAATTGGAATAGATGATTCAATAATTCAACATTGTTTTCCAAATGGTTTTTTTGTAAAAGAATTTTTAAAAATTCCAGAACCAGAAATTTTTTCAATTTTACTTGATAATAATAATTATTCTTTAGAATATTCATTTAAATATGTTGTATGTATCAAATTTTATGAATCTATTTCAAATTATAAAAAATTATATGAAAAATATAATGGAAAAAATGATAAAAAATCAGAATTTAAAACACAAAGAAATGATTCAATTTCTGTTTTTTCTAAATTTTCTGATTCAAGTTTTCAAAAAATAAAATATAAAAAATTATATATTCCAAAATGTATATGTTTAATATCTTTATATCCTTTTATTAATGAAATGATAAAAATTGGTAAAAATATATATAAATATTCTACTATTTCCAAAGTACAAATTCCTCTTGAAAAAATTATATATAATTTAATTATTGAAGTTCCTTCTCCTCCAAGAGGAATATATTCTATTGAATATAATTTATTAAATGAAAAAATAATTTTAACTCAAAATTTAGTTAATCAATTACCTACTTTAAATATTGATTTTGGGAAATTATTTTCTATTTTTACTTTTTCTCAAGTTTTAGAAATTTTCAAACATTTAATGTTAAATAATAGAGTTGTTTTTTTTTCAAGTAATATTAAATTATTATCTCCTATTATTTTAAGTTCTTTATCTTTATTATATCCTTTTAAATTCCCTTACAGCGTTGTTTCTGTTCTTCCAAAAGATACTTATAATATATTAGATAATATTACTTCTTTTGTTTTTGGAATTAATGAAAAATATAAAATAAGTTTCTTTAAAGAAAATGATATTGAAACTAAAGAAACTTTTTTAATTGTTGATATTGATAATAAAAATTTAGATATTATTGGAAATAATAATATTCCAGATTTGCCTTTAAAATATAAAAATAAAATAATAGAAAAGTTTACTTCTTATAATGAATTAATTCATCAAAATGCAAAAATTAATGTTCAAGAATCTTTAGATAATTTTACCTTTAATGTAAGAAATTTATTTTATGACTTTCAAATATCTATCATGAAAAATTATTATAAGTTTTTAAATGAAAAAATATATTCACAAAAAGATTCAAGTAAACATCCTTTGGATTCTGCTTTTAAAAAAAAAGAATTTTTAAATAGTGTTCGAAATGAAGATTTAAATTTTTATGAAAATTTCATTAAAACTCAAATGTTTTGTGATTTTATTTTTAAGAGAATGACTCCAAATGAAAAAAGTGAAAAATTAGATATTTTATTATTTGAAGAAAAAATATTTCAAAGGAAAAATAAAAAAGGATTAAAAATAAATACAATATTATTATCATCAAATGATTATCAAATTGTTAAAAAATATACAGTTCCAAAACCAAGTAATTTAACAGAAAAACAAATAGATTTTTTTAATGAAAATAAAAATAATTTATTATTAAATGGTATTTATTTATCATCTTCTTTAAAGAAAAATTTAAATTTTACTTATTATATTTTCCCAAAATTAGAAGATTTATATTTCTTTAATTCAGATTGTAAAAATTATTTTCTTTTTCCTAATTTTACAGAAATAGAAAATATTAATAGTGATATAATTGCAAAAAGTCATTTAAATTCAATTCAAATAAAAAAATGTGATATAGAAGATTATATATATTTAATGTGGTTAAAACTTTGGGTTTTTACATTTTGGTATCATGATAAAGAAGAAATTGAATTTAGGTTCATTCAAATGATTAATGTATTAGATCAAGTTAAAAATCATGAAATGGAATTAATTAATTCTTTATTTAAAGTTTTAGTTGAAAATAATGTTGATGATAATTTAATTTTACAATTATATCAAAAAATAATTAAATTAAGAATTAATCCGACACAATTTATTTTTGATATTATTAAAAAAATAATAGAAAATATAGAAAAGAATAATAATCAAAAAATTAAATTAATAGATTTATTAAAGTATGATATTCAAATCAATTATAAAAAAGAAAAAAAAATATATTTTAGGAAAAGAACAATAAAAACAAAATATGATATAAATATCTTAAAACCAAATATTAAATTTTATACAGAGCAAATATGTCAAGAATGCAATAAAAAGATAAATTTATATGATTTAATAAAAAATCCAAATAATAATGAAAAAGAAATTTTATGGGCAAAATGTCCTTATGATCAATCTTCTTTTTTACCTGAATTAATAGTAAGATTTGGAAATGAAATGAATAAAAATTCAAATTTTGAAATATCAACTTCAATTCTTGATAATATTGTTTTATATTCTCCTTATATTTTATATTATACTATGTTAAATACTATTATAAAAGATAATAAATTAGATATAAATAATTTTAGAAGTAATTATAATCCTATTTTCTGGAATTTAATTTATTATTTTTATATTGAAAATCTACTTTTTGATTTTATATTACCTTATGAAAATGAAATAAATTTACATGATAAATTTGTTCATAAAATTAATAATCATTTTGAAATCTCTTATAAGAAATATAATAATTTAATAAAAACAAATCCACATTTAATTTCAGTTAAAAAGTTAAAGAAAAAATTTTCAGATTTAAAAATAAAAAAAGAAATAGAAGTAGAAATAGAAAAAACAAAAGAAAAAATAACAGATGAATATAAATCACCAAGACATCATGATAATACTCATAATATAATATTAGGTGGAGAAAGTTTATTAAATATAAATAATTTAGTAGATACATCTTCAATATTTGATAATATTTCATCAAAATTTGATAATGAAAGTATAGATTTTAAAAAAAGTTCAAATACTTATTCTTCAAGAATGCTTAAAAAAATAAATTTTACTACAAAATTAGGAGAAATTAAAGAAGAATATGATCAAAAAGAAAAATATGAAAAAAAGAAAATTAGTCCTGTTAAAGGAATAGATGAATCTTGTAGTCCTATTTCTCTTATGATAAGTAATTCACCTATAAATTTAAGACATGATCAAATTCTAGAAAAAGAAATTATTGTTAAAGAAATTAATCCTTTTAATAATGATGAAAATTGATGTTTTATTTATATTTTTAGATATTCTAAAAAATAATTGAATTAAAATATAATATTTTATAAAAGTTTTTATTTATTTTTTATTGATTTTTCATATATTGATATTATACTTTCTGCTATTTCTTTATAATTTAATTTTTTTATTTGTTCATTTTTTAATTCTTGTTTTAAATTTTTATTTTCTTTTAAAAGTTTTTCATATTCACTTTTTAAATACATTAATTCTCTTTTATAAGATTCAATTTTATTTTTATCTTCTTTATTTATAATTTTACTTTTCATTTTATTATTCTTATTACTTGAATAAACATTTCTTTTTTTGGTTTTTATCATATTTTCATTTTTACTTTCATTCAAATTAACTGTATTATTATTTGATTCACCTAAATATCTTGTAACAATATTTTTAATTTTACCATCAAATGAATCATCTTTTAAATAATTATCAAATTTTTTTTCTTTTTCTTCTTCTTTATCTAATTTTTTCATCATTATATTATATTTCTTTTTTTCTTCTATATCTAAATTATTTTCATTTTCTCCATAAAACAATTTTAAATATTTTTTTTTCTTTTCAATTTGATAAATTTGTGAAAAAGAATCATTTGTATAATTCTTTTCATTATTACTTTTATTATTATTATAATTATTATTTATATTATTTTTATGAGAAATCGTATAATATTTTAAAGATTTTTGTGAATTTGATTTTGATAAAATAGGAGTTGTTAATTGTTGAAATATTTGTTTATTTTCTTTTTGAATATTCGTATTATTTTCTAAATTAAATTTAAACTCTTTATCTGTATTAATATTACTCTTATATAAAACATTATTTTTTAATTGAATTATATCAAAATTATTATTTGATATATAATCTATCATGTCTCTCTTATTTTGTTCTAACATTAAATTAAAATTTTCTTCATCATCATCCATTTAAAAAAATACATATTGAGAACAATAAATTTAATAATAATAAACAGTTTAAAATGAAATAATAAAAATATAATAAGAATAAGAAAGAAAAATGATTTTAAATAAATGTAAATGAAGGTAATAGTAAAATAAGAAAAACTGAGTGTTTTAAAAAAAGAGATAAAGACAGAAATTGTTAGGATGATGGAAGGAAGGAAATTGTTATAAAATTAAGGGGATGGAGAATATTGGGGAATTTAAAATGGACAATTTCTTTGATTCTTTTTTCTTTTTCCCATTTAATTGGTTTACCTTTTTTAATGATTCTATTTCTTTTTTATATATATATCATTCAATGATTCTAAATGTGTATTTTCATGATAATAATAAACTTTTTTTATTTTCTTTTTTAAATCCTTCAATTAATCGATTATTATATACATATTTATTAATTATCTCTTTTAAACTTTTTATTTCTGATTTTTTTTAGGACAATTATAAAAAATTTATTTTTTTTTCTTTATTGAAAATCTTTTAATTTGTATTTATTTCTTTATAAAAAAAATTCTTCAATATTACTAATGATTTTTTGTTTTTTTTTGGATTTCTACATGATATTTCTTAATAATATATTCTTTTGGACTGTAATTTATTTCCATGAATACATCAAATGAATTTTATATTGATTTTTTTTTATTAAAAATATATTTAATTATTTTCTAAATTTAAATATTTCATCCCATTACTTGAAGATTAAAACAATTTAACTCTTTTAAATTAACATTATGATTTAAAATTTAATATAATTTCCAAATTTAAAATTTATCTATTTTTTATTCCTAAATCTTAAGAAATTAAGTTTTAAATTATAAATTACTTTAGAAAAAATATCCTTCTCATAATTTTAGTTATTTTATTATTTTTGTTTAATTTTGAATTTAACATTAATATATTTATATGAACACATTACAAATTATTTTCATCTTAAAAATTAATAAAATAATATAATGATCAATATCAAATTATTATTTTGGATAATTATATTATTATATATTATAGTATATTAAAAATTATTATTTATTTCTGAAAACAATTGATAAATATTTAAAATCATACTATTTTAAATTTATTTTTTATATTTTTGTTTCTTAATTTTTTTATATTAAAAAATATAATATTTTTAAATCAATTTTAAATTAAAAAAAATAATTTTAACTAAAATTAAATTTAGATATAACTATCATTTTTATAAATAAAATATTGAATTTCATAATCAATAAATTGTTTTTAATTGACTAAAATTCAATTTTAATTTCTTTCAAAATTAACATTCATTTATAAATTTTTAATTACTAATTACCTCATAAATTAATTAATAGAATAATATATTAAAGTAAAAAATTTATATATAATAAATATTTTTAATGATAATAAAAAATAACTTAAAATTTATATTAAATGAAATGTATTATTTTGAAAATAAAAAAAATGAAAATTAAATATTAAAACATAATAAATTCAAAATAATAAAAATGAATTTAATTATAAATTAATTAAATATGATTGTTTATTTTAAAATATCCATTGTTTTATATTTTTATCGTAAGAATATGAATAAATTAAATGACTATTTATTTCAAGAAATCCACTGACATAACGAATGTGTGCTTCTTCAATAGTTTGTATTAATTCATAATTATCACTTCTATAAACATATATATTAATATAATCTTCAGTATCTTTATTAATAAAAGCTCCAACTAATAAAAGTCCTTTATTTTTAATTAATTTAATTGACTCACAATAATAATTAATTGTAATTTCTTTAAATTATTTCTAATTTAGAAATTGAAAGAATTATTATACTTTTATTATAATTACAAACAATAATTT
>JAJJLU010003683.1:0-38382 GCA_023807065.1 Isotricha intestinalis
AAAATATAACAAATGAATCCCTTATAAATTATTTATTCAAATTGTTAGATGAATATATAATATCTAATAATATTAAAATAATATTTGAATTACAAAAAAAAAATAATATTATTTTGAAATTATTGTCTTCTTCTATACAAAATAATTGAATAAAAAGTTTTAAATCATTAATCTCATTAATAGAAATGGAGACAAAAAAATATGAAACATTGATTAGTGAAAATATAATTTCAGAAGAGAATGTAGAAAAAAAATATAAAGATCAAAATAATGATTTATTAAAAAAAAAAACAAATTAAAAAATGAATTAAAAGAGGCAATGAGCAAATGGGAAAAAGAAAAAAATGATTTATCAAATAATTTAAATGATTTAAAATTAAATTCTTCAAAAATATTGGGAGAGAATTCTACTTTAAAAAAGTTAGAAGATGAATTGAATAAAAAAAATGAACAAAATTTAAATGAGATTAACTCTTTAAAAAAAGAAAGAAAACAATTATATGATCAATTAACAATATTATATGAAGAAAAAAAAAATGAGTATGAAAATGTTAAACAAAAATATAAATACTTTTATGATTCTTATTTTTCTTTATCTGAACAATCTGATAGTGCAATTGTTAGAAAAGAAGAAGAAAAGGAAATTTTGCAAAAGAAAATAAATGAATTCGGAGAAGAAATAAAAAATCTAAAAAAGAAGACAGAGACATTAACCTTAGAAAATGAAAATTTAAAATCAAAACTAATAGAACAAGAGACATTAACCTTAGAAAATGATAATTTAAAATTAAAACTAATAGAACAAGATAAATTAAAAGAAAAAATAGACAAATTATATAATATATCAACATCATTTTCCTCAGAAAAAGAAAGATTGTGTATACAAATAGATATTTTAAAATTTCAATTAAGTGTTCAGGACCAGAGGTTGAAAGAATTTGAAGAATATAAAACAATAGTTGAAATAAAATTAGAAATTGAAAAAAATGAAAGGGAAAATATAAAAAAAGAGAATGAAGAACTAAAAGAAAAAAGTGAAAAACAAAATGAAAAAATAGTTAAATTAGAAAAAGAGAATGAAGAACTAAAAGAAAAAATTGAAAAACAAAATGAATGATTAGTTAAATTAGAAAAAGAGAATGAAGAACTAAAAGAAAAAATAGTTAAATTTGAAGAAAAAATATCAAAAATAGAAGAAAAATTAAACAAATAATTTTTAATTTAAAAATATTCATTATTATTAGTAAAAAAATAAAGAACCTTTCTCATTAATATTTTTTTTAATATACGAAAAAGATTGAGGATTATCAAAAAGTCTTTTTCCTTCTTTAACAATTTTTGAACTAAGAACTGCATCAATGTTTCTATGATCTAAGAAAAATTAAATGGAAAAAAAATTTTTTTTCTATAAAAGAACCATCGTAATTTAAAATTTTTTTTTTCAATTTCTCAATTAGCAAAAAACCCCAGCAGTTTGAGTAAAAGGACATAAAGGTACATAAACATTTTTTAAATGAAAACCACCTAATGAATAAGTAATACAGAACCATATTAATTTTAACAAATCTAAAATCAATTATTTATTTACTTCTAAAGATTTACAATTAATTCCTATTGTTGATAAAATTCCATCTAGTTCAAGTAATATTTTAAATTTTTTAATAAATTTAATGAAATTAATTTTTTGAAAAATATAGATGGTTATTTATAAATTAACTTACTTTAATTTAATTTTCATTTTATATATATTGTTCATATAAAAAAATCTTTTTAAACAGAATTAAAAAAAAGTATATATATTAGATTAATTTTCTTCAATTATATTTTTTATTGAACTCAAAGCATCATTAAACTCTTTTAAATCTCCTCCTTTTCTTCGAATAATCATAATATATTTATCATTTTCATCTATTCTCATTAATTTCATTTCATTTATTAAAATTTTGAATTCAATAGTTTCATAATCTTCATCTTCATCATCATCATTACTAAATTTAATAATAGCTTTTAAATTATCAGGAGAACAATCAATTTCAATTTTATTATATATCTCATCATCTTTTTCAATATCATTTAAAATAATATTCATAAATTCAATTGGTTGAATATTATTTAATATAATCAAATTTTTATTAAAAACATTTTTATCTTCTTTATATTGTTTAATAGGAATATCATGTTTAAAAAATGTTTTAATTTCTTCAGTACATCTAAATATATCTTTCTTAATTCCTTCTTTTTTCATTTGTTTATTTAAATTTAATATTTCTTTTTCTTGATGTACATGATTTTCTCTAGAAGAAAGTTCATTTAAAACATCTAATAAATTACTACAATCATTATTTAACCAAGGATCTTTTAATATTTCTTCAATATTATTATATCTATCATCAGGATTTAAAGAAATCATTTTAAAACATAAATTAAAAAAATCATCAGATAAATTTAAATCATTTAAACTTTCTTTATAAAACTTTAATTTACTATTATAACTTCTTGCCTTAATTGCATCTAATAAAGAATTTATTTTTGGAAAAGGAATACCACAAGTTACTAAAGCAAATAAAGTAATTCCTAAAGAATAAATATCACTTTTAATTCCAATATAAATTTTTTGTGTTATAAATTCAGGAGGAAAATAACCATAGTTCCTTTTTTTTCTATATTTCTCATCTACATTTTTTCCTTTTAATTCTTGAGAAAAAGAAAAATCTGAAAGTTTAATGTTAAAATCTTTATCAAGTAAAATATTATCTAATTTAATATCTGAATGTGTATAACCTTTTTCATGTAATGAATTAATACCATATAATATTTCTTTAAAAATATATTTTGATATATTTTCATCAAAACCTTTTTTAACACTACTTACAAAATAAAATAATTCTCCTTTTTCTGCATTTTCTAAAATTATATAATCTAATTTATTTGATTTAAATCCATGTTTTAATTTTGAACATGTATCATTTTGAAATATATTTTATTATATTTTTATTTTGGATTTTTTATAAATTTTTAATTCTCTTTCATATTCATCTATACATTTTTCGTTAAATATTTTTATTGCATATTTTTGATGAGAAACAATTTCTTCACTTAAATATACTTTTCCACTTGTACCTTCTCCTATTTTATTTAATAAAATGTATTTATCATCTAATATTCCTTTATTTTCTTTATTGTTTGGAGAATCCATTTAAAAAATAATTTTCTTTTATATTTTATATATGAATTACTTTTGTTGAAATTATATTACTAAATGTTTTATAATATTTTTAAATATCAATAAAATTTATTATTTTTTATAAATTAATAAATTTGTACATTTATATACATTTTATATAAAAAATGTTTTAAATTTTTTTTTTAATTTGAACAGCAATAATAAATTATAATTGAATTATTTGAATACTATAATTATTAATATTTTCAAAATCGTTAAATTCTTCTTCATTATTTTTTAATTCAATTTCTAAATTTCTTTTCCCAGTTGAAAATAAAAGATAATCATCAAAAGTATCAATTGAAGAAATGTTATCTCTAAAATTTAATTCCTTTATCTTTTTATAATTATTTAAATTATATAAACTTATTTTACCATTCATATCACCTGAATATAAAATATTATTTTTTAAATCAATTGAAAAATTTGTTTTTTGTTGAGTAAAATTTATTCTTTCAAAATTAGTAATTTCTTGATTTAAATTCCTAATATCAAATAATGAAATTTTGTTACTATTTCTATATCCAATAAGAATTTGATTTTTATTAATTAATTGAATTTGATTAATAGAGTAGTTAAGCTTAATTATATTTTCAATTTAGTCTGTTTTAAAATAACAAAATAATAAATTTTTATTATATGACCCAAGTAAATAAAAAGAATGTTCAAAATAATAATCAAAACAATTTAAAAGATTATAATTTTTATTGTGTTTTGGATGTAAAATTTTATTTGTAATTAAATCTATTTTTGACAAAAAATTTCCTCCAGTAAATAAATTTAAACTATAAGGTTCTACTTTGACAAAAATTGGCTCATATATTTTTTCTTTTGTTCTATCTTCAAAGAAAAATGATTTTTTTAGATTTAAATTATATCAAATAATCTTATTGGATTTTGATGGGAACATTCAAAAATTAATCCTCATAATTTTTTTCTCATAAAATATCAAAATCATTTATAAAATTATTTTCTTTAAAATTTCTTATTGGAGAATTATTTAAATGTCTTATTTGTATATTGCATTTATCATCTATCAAAATGAAAGATAATTTATCAATAAATTTTACTTTTTTTATAAAATTGTTTTTTTCTGGAATATAATTGAAATATAAAAATTTATCCATTTTTTTTTAAAATATATATTTTTATCAATTTTTTTTATTTATTTGTTTTGTATTATTCTGTTAATAAATTAATAATGAAAAAAGTGTTGGTTTTTTTTAAATATTTTTTACAATTATATAATTCAATTATTAATTATAAAGTATATATTTTTTACATCTACTTTTCTTATTAAATATTGTTCATAAATTAATTTATAATTAAATTCAGAATTTATCAACAAATCATCTTATAAATAATTGTTTATTAATGATTTATTAATTTTAAAAACAGAAAAAATGTAAGAAATATTTATAAGACAAAATTCAGATTTAATAAAAGAAGATTCAGAAGAAACAAAAAGATTAGTTGAAAAATATGGATATCTAAATAGAAATCCTTATACATCAGCAAGTTGTTTATCAAATACATTTTTATATTGGGCATATAAAATAATAAAATTAGGAAACTTAATAAAATTAAAACCAGAATATTTAGGAAAATTAACAGGAAAAAATAGAAGAGAAGAATATTTAAAAGACTTTAAAGAAATATTGGAAAAAAAAAGATATAAATATAAAAAAAGATTAGCTTTAATTAGAGCAGGATTTAGAACAAATTTAAACTTTGTTATTTTTATGTTATTTTTCACTTTATTTCGTTCAATATTAAATATAATTCAAATAACAATATTTAGAGAATTTATAAGTAGATTTAATAGAAAGCAACAAACAAATGGAGGTTTTTATAAAAATTTTTCTCATTGGAATGTTGTGATAACATATTTAACATTAAGAGTTATTGAAGTTTTTACAATGAGAAAATGTTGTGAATATCAAACTTTTTTAGGATTTAAAAATGGAACTGAATTAACTTGTATTATTTATGAAAAATTATTAAAAGTTTCTCCTGCTTCTTTAAAAGAAAAATCTAAAAGTGGTGAAGTTATAAATTATATTCAAGTTGATGCACATAGATTAACTTTTTTAATGTTAAGTTCACCAGATTTATTAACTATGCCTTTACAAATTATTGTTTTTTCATATGCTTTTTAAATTTTTTGGATGGAATTTTATTTTTGGATTAATTACTTTAATTTTTTTTTTATATCTCAATTTTAAATTACAAACAAAAATGAAAAAACTAATGGTTAATCAAATGAAAGTAAAAGATAAAAGAATGAAAATAATAACAGAAACATTTAATAGTATCAAGCTATTAAAATTATATTCATAGGAAGATGAATTTTTAAATTGAATAAATGAAGCAAGAAGAAATGAATTAAGTTCATTATTAAATATAATGAAAAATGGAAATATTGCAGAATCAATTGGTTAGTTAGCACCAGTAGCGACAAGTATTATAAGTATTGGTGCTTATCAATTTTTTCATGATGTTTTAAAAATTGAAGATATTTTTACTTGTTTAGGTATTTTTGCTCAGTTACAATTTCCCATTAGAATGTTACCTGGTGTTATTAATGATTTTTATCAAACTTCAATTTCTATGGGAAGAATTGAGAAAGAAGGTGAAACTGAAATTAATGATAATATAGTTATAAAGTATGATAAAGATACTGAAAGTAATGGAATTGATATTAAAATTGAAAATGGTAAATTTACTTGGGGTGGTGATTTAAATTCTGAGAATAAAGATAGTAAAAAGAATTATGGTGAAATGGAAAAAAAAGTTAGAGAAGGAAAAAATATTTTTGATATTAACAAAACAAAAGATATTAAAAATATTGATCAAATAGAATTATCATCATATATTCCATTTGATGACATAATAGATACAAGTAAAAAAATTAAAACAAAAACCAAAACAAAATTTCATTCAAAATACAGTGCAATGGTGAAGATATAGAAAACAAAATAAATGAAATAGGATTATTAGATATAAATAAAGAAAACAATTTAAAACCGGTGATAAACAATATAAATTTAGAAATAAAAAAAGGAGAATTTGTATCTGTAATAGGAGAAGTTGGAAGTGGTAAAAGTTCCCTTCTTCAATCAATATTAAATAACATGATATCATTATCAAATCAATCTTGAATAATAGTAAATGGAACAATATCATATGTTTCTCAAATTCCATGGATTAGAAATGCAACAGTAAAAGATAATATATTATTTTTTAATAAATATGATGAAGAAAAATATAATAAATCAATAGAATTAAGTGAATTAAAACCAGAGAAAAAATGGTTGATAATTTAATAAAAGCACCAATATGTACTTTTCATGAAACAACACCAAAAGGTCAAATTTTTAATAGATTATCAAAAGATATTGATAATGTTGATGGAAGAAGTATGAGAGAAATAAATGGATTTTTTTCTTGTATAATATCATTTTTATCATCATTTATTATTTGTACAATTTATCAACCATATTCAATATTATTTTTACCTTTTATGGGAATAATTCGATATAAAATATCTCAATTTTATTCAAATTGTTCAAGAGAAATGTTTCGATTAGAAGGAATAGTAAGAAGCCCAGTATTAAATTTATTAAATGAAACAATACCAGGAACAACAACAATAAGAGCATTTCAGTATTAAAAAAAATATTTATCGTTTCAAGATAAAAGTGATGACACATTAAAAATGAGAATGGTAATAAATGGAACCGGAAATATTTTGTTTTGTTTTTGCTCTTAAAAAATATTAGAATTAAAATTATATCAATAATAAATTTTTGATAGATATTTTATCCTATTTTTAGAATAAGAAAATTTAGGTCTTTCATTATTTTTAATTTATTTTTTAGGAATATTTTTTCATTCATATTATTCGATTTAGAACTAATATTAGCACTATTCAATTTTTTAACAATTTAATTTTTTGTTTAACATTTTATCTTTCTTCATTTTAATTTAATTAAATAAATTCAATTAAAAAAATAAAAACAAAATAATTTAAACATACATTAATTTCGAAAGAATAAAAAGGCTAAATATATATTTAATTGTATATTTAAAACAAAATCAAAAATAAAAAGATAATTATAGTGGGAGTCATTTTAATAAAATTTTGTCCAGCTTTTCCAATTGTAATTTCAGGTTCATTCACATTTCCCACATTTTCTTCAGCATCAATAACTTTCAAAAGATAAACACTTCCTCCTTCAACATCAGAACATTGAAAAGTACAATTTAATTTTCTTCCATCTTCTTTATATCTTTCACAATCACCAACAATATCACTTTTTGATTCTTTCTTTAATGAAACTGAAGATGTAGTTGCAACTTCCTTATTACATATTATAATAGAATTTTGGGACTCTTTATTATCAAAATAATTTTTCATAGAAACGCATACAAAACCAAATTTAATGAGCAGAGGATCGTTTTTTAGTTCATTATTTTTTGTTTCATAATAAATAAGTAAACGATAAGTCTTTTCTGGAGTCACAGTACTTAAATCAAAGGTACAATTAGCTTGATTTTTTTTATCTTTTACATCGTAACATGATCCTGTTATTTGTGTTATTGAATCTCTTTTTATTATAGGAATGATTTTTGATAATGAAATTTCTTCTGTATCAAATGTTATTATAATATATTGCTCTTTCATTGCATATAATTGATTATTCGATATTACATAAGTGGCTGTAAGTTGGTTTGATGGAAAAATAATGGATAAGAAAATTACGACTGAATATAAGAAATATTTGTACATTTTTTTATAATTAAAATTATAATTCATTTTAATAGTTTTTTTGTGTCATCAAAAACAAAAATATTTTATAAAAATAAAATATTGTTCAAAAATAAAATTAATTTTGAGATATTATTACCAATTGTTAAAAAATTAAAGAAAAATAAACTTAAAGATGTTGTTTCTTCTATCTTACAAAATATTAATAGTATTATTATTTTGAGAAAGAAGGAATTGAATCATCTTTTAAAATGATAAAATATAAATTATATCTTTATGATCTGTTTTAATTGTTTTAATTTATTATCAATTTTCAGATTTATTAATACTATTTTCTTCATTTTTTCCTCCAATTAAGCTATTTTTTTCTACAATTCTAGTTTAGAATATAATTTTTTTAGCAATAATTGTTTAAATAATAACATTAATAATAATATCTATAATTTCAATTTATATAATTTTATGTGTTTTTTTAAAAGATAATATTAATAAAGGATATATTTTATTTTTTAAAGATTAAATTTATTTTTAATTTAAATGTTTTTTAAATAATAAATAAAAGTTATAAATTTAGAAATTCATGAATGATAATAAAGATGAAAACTCAGAAAATCAATTACCACAAAAAATTTCTCGTAATCCTAATAAAAAAAGGTCAATTAGAAGACTAAAAAAAATAATAATATCTGATTCAAAAGAGAATGAATCAGAGCAAAAACCAATAATAACCAATTTATTAAAAAATTCTATTGTATCAAAAGAATCAATAGATAACTTAAATGACGATAATATAATATCAACAAATAAAAAACAATTAATAAGAACTAAATTAATTAATCTGAAGGAAAACGTTGAAAATAATCCAAAAATAAAATATTTAGAATTATTAACTAGTTTTAGAAAAGCAACAGCAATAACAGCAGAAAGTATTAATTTAACAGAAGAAGATGATGAAAAAAGAAATATAATTCACAGAGCATGTTTTCAATTAAAATATGATATAATAAACAGTATAAAAGATCGTTTGAATATAAAATTAGTAAATCAATTAGATATATATGGTAATTCTCCATTAATATTATCATGTAAAAATCAGACAAAAAATACAAAAAATAGAGCAAAAATAATTCAAATATTATTAAATAATGGAGCTGATGTAAATATAATAGAACCAGTAAATGGATGGACTGCTTTACATTGGCTTTGTTATAATGGAGATTTAGATTCATTAAAATTATTAATGAAAAATGGAATAATAGATTTTCAACCAACTTTTAATGGTTGGTTTTCTATTGATTTAGCTGGTAATAGATTATCTTATTCAGTTGTTAAATTTTTAATTGAATGTAATATTAAATTTTTAGAAAAAATAGGAGATTATGAATTATTAGAATCTTCATTATATGATTATGTTCCTGATTTTAATGTTAATGAATTTTTTTGGCGTTTAGGGAAAAATTTAAAGAAAAATCAAACTTATCAATCACAAGGAACTTTAAATGTAAATCAAAATTTATCTTCAAATGATGAAAAGAATGAAGATGAGAATAATGATAATTTTGAAATAAATATAAATTTAACGAAACTTCCACCTTTTGTTCAAACTGTTTATTTAAGATTATATACTGAGCATTGTTTATTTTGGGCAAGTTTTTTTGATTTACCAGGTAAAATAATAAATAAATATTTAATTTCTTTTCATGCTAATCCAACATTTTTAATTTTTAGTCAAAAAAATCAAAGTGCAATTCATGCTGCTTGTTGTGCAGGAAGTATTACTTCTTTTCAATTAATTATGAATAAATATTTAGATTTAGTTAAAAATTATGATCATAAAAAAGAAGGCAAAGTTATTATGATGACAGGTAATGATAATCATCGTGTTATAAATATTGCTTATCCTAATGAATTTCATAAATTTCAATCTTCGTTATCTAAAAATGAACATTTTAGTAAAATGAGTGAAAATTTTCAAGATTTTGTATATTCTCAATTAAAATATATTATTTATCCTAAAACTATTAGAAAAATTAAAAATTTAGAAGATTTAAAAGATAATGACGGAAATATTCCAATTAATTTAGCTGCTAAATATTCTAAATATAGATTTTTAAAAAAAATAATTTCTGATTCAAAAAAATATGTCCAAGATATTGATAAGACTTTCTCTTTAACTAATAAAGAAGGATTAAGTGGTTATTATTATTTAAAAAATGATGAAATTCAAGCAGATTTTTTAATCAAATCAGGAAAGAAAATTTATCCTTTACCAAATGTTGTTTTGGAATTAAATAAAAATGATAAAACAAAATCGAGTATAAATTTAATAATGAAAATTGGATTAAGTGAAAATTTAAAAGTTAGTTTAATGGAACATTTTAAAGAAGATAAAGTTTATTTATGTGTTAATATAGGAGAAAAAGAATTTTGTATTGCTGCAGAACAAGAAAAATTAGAAATGAAATTATTAGATAAATATTTAAAATTACCTTTTTTAAATCAACCACAATATATTGAAGTAGTTGAGCCTTTTCTTTCTAGACATTATCAATATATAATATCCAAAATATTATATAATTTAATAGATACAGATATGTTAAAAAATCAGAAAATTATAAGAAAAATGTTTTTTACTCATAAACCAAATGTTACTCAAAAAATATATAATACAATTATAAATCATCATTTCTGGTGGCCTAATCCAATGTGTTTTTTAGGAACATATATTTATGAAGGAAAAGAAATAATATATGCATCAAATAATTTGTTATGGAGATATTTTGGTGAATCAATTGCAATGTATTATACATTTTATGCTTATTTCACTATTATGTATTCAACAATAGGATTAATTGGTTTTATATATATAGGAATTTATACAACTGATCTTTTCTTAAGTGATAGTTTATATCCAACTTATTTTTTATTATATACAGTTTGGCATTTTGTTTTTATGTATAAATGGAGAAGAAAATGTTCAGAAATTGAATTAAAATGGGGAATGAAAATTTCAAGATATAAACAAGAAGTAAGACCAGAATTTAACGGAGATGAATTTTATAGAGATTTAGATTCAAAATTAGAAAAACATGTTGAAAAATATTCTTCAGTTAAGGCATTTGTGTTATTATTACCAGTAATTTTAGGACTTTTAATTGCTGATATTATTATTTTTTACTATACTACAAAATGGGAAGATAATATTGAATTCCATAAAAATTTCTTATACAGATATATTCCTTCAATTATTCGTTCAATTGGTTTAACTGCAATTTCTTATGTTTATGATTATTATGCTTGGTGGTCTAATTATAGAGAAAATTATAAACAAAAAATTGTATTTGAAAATGTTCTTATTATAAAAATTATTGCTTTTAGATTAGTTTCTGATTTAACTGCTGTTCTTTATAATGCCTTTGTTACAAAAGAAATTGATAGAGTTAAAACTTTATTATATACTAATATTTTTATTAAATATTTGACTGAAATTGGTTTAAAATTTTTTTATCCAATTGGTGTTTATTGGATTAGAAGAAAGTATTATTTTAATAAAATTTCAACGTCAAATAAAATATTTTATGAAAAAGAAATTAAAGATTTTGCACCTTTATTAGAGAAAATAATACAATTTAATAATGATGAAGGAGAATTATTACAATTAAAAAACAAAAATCAAAATCAAAAAAAAAAAGAAGAAATAGAAACAGAAGGAAATAAAATAAAATCACAAAAAGAAGAAAATGGATTAAACACACCAAAAAAAGATGATATTAACCAAAATGATATCAATGATGATTCGAATAGAAATAATTTTAATTCAAATAATAATCATAATTTCATAATAGAAAGAGATTTAAATCCTGGTGATACAGTATTTTTAAAGCATAAAAAATTAATAGAAAAAATCCCATATAGAAGGGTATCATTTATAACAGGAAAAATAAAAGTAAAGAAAAATAAAGAACTTCAATTATTTAATATAAATCCAGATTATATAGAAATAGAAAATTTACTTTTAGAAAGAGCAGATTTAATATATGATTACGCAGATATAGTATCAATTCATGCAACTTGTGCTCTTTTTGCTCTTTTAATTCCATTTGCTCCTATTATAGTTTTTGTCTTTTCAATTTTATCTCAAAATGCAAGATTGTATGTTGATATTTATTATAGGAAAAGACCTGCTTCTCAAGAATGTCAAGGTATTGGTCTTTGGTTATATATTATTCAATTTATTGAAATTTTAAGTGTTATTTTTAATGGCTTTATGATTTATTTTTATAATTGTAATATGTTTAATCCAGAAACTTATCATGTTGGAAATGAAATTGATATTGGTTCAGGAGAAAAAAGCTTAGTTATTGTTACTGTAAGTGAACATATTATAATTTTTTTAATTTTCATTTTAAATTTTGCTGTCCCTGATATTCCCACTTGGGTTAAAAAAGAAAAAGAAAATTTAATGAGTTATTATCAAGTTTCTGAATCACAAAAAGCTATTCTTTATGAAGAAATTACAAAAAAAGAAGTTAAAAATGTTGAAAATGAATTTGAAAAAAAACTTTCTCAAATGAAAGAAGAATTAAACAAAAGAATTGAAAAAATAAATGATTATGAAAATAAAGTATTTAAAATAAAATCTGAGTTATTAAACAGTGAAGATATTTTAAATAAGAATGATAATACAATAAAAACCTTATTAAATAATTTAAATAAATTAAATTCTAAAAGAAATGCAAAAGAATATCCAAGAATAAGACATTTATTAAAAAATGAAAAAAGAAACAGTGATATTATATTACCTGAAAATATAATAAATAAATATTATTTACCAGATGATATTTTTATGAATATCTTTCAATCATCAAATAATATAGAGTTAGCATTTGATGACATTTTACAAAAAGCATCAAATGATTTTATAATAAATAAAAAAGTACTTTTACCAAGTGAAATTAGAGAAGATAATAAAAATATTTTAAAAACTTATTTTTACTTTTTATTAAAAAATACTTTTGATTCAATTGAAAAATGTATTCTTTCAAAAAAAATGAATGTTATTTTAAATAATGTTAAATATCCTATGATTTTATGTGATTTATGTCTTAAAGAAAGAGCAGTTTTTATTTGTAATGATTGTAATGAATTATATTGTGAAAAATGTAAAAAAATGCATTTATCAAATGAAATGTGGAAACATCATGAAATTCAAAAATTTGATATTCCTGAAATAAAAAATCGAAATATTATTATTAAAAATAGTAATATTGAAGAAGAAAATGAAAATAGTGAAGAAGATGATGAATATGATTATGTTAAAATGGAAGAATATGTATTTCCAACTCAAATGACCCAGAATTTAGGTTATGACAATTTAGAAGAATTCTTTAACCAATTATATAATGAATATATTACTCAGAATGGAATATTAGAAAATAATGTTATTAGTGCTAAAATTTATATCCAATTTAAAATGGAATTTGTTACAAAATTACAAGTAGTTCCTGAAAAAACCCTTGAAGAAGCATTTGATAATATTATCACACATACTCCTTTTAATTTACTAGAAATATTTATTATTAATAGAGTTTGCTATAAGATTTTTAAATTTTATGGTTCAAAAGGAAAAATTTCTCAACTTTTTTTCACTTTAAGAGCTCTTCAAATATCTAACTTTGATGATAGATTAAAAATATTATTAAATATTTTAGATATATATGATAATAATTTAATTATCAAATCAGAATTAGAAAAATTATTAGTATTTTTTTCATATCAATCTTATCGTGATTACTTATCAATAAATAATATATTATCATCAATCTATGCAAGTGATATTGATTATGTTCCATTAGATAAACTTTACACATTTATTTTAACAAACATTACTCTAAAAAAATTATTTGAATATTTACTTCAATATGAAGATGAAAATGAAGAAGAATAAAAAAATTTATAATATTTTTTTTCCAAACATAAAATTTTATATAAAAAAATAAACTTAAATATAAACACATCCTATAATTACAATTTAAAAATCTATTTAATTTAAAAAAAAATTTAAATAAAAAAAATAAAACAAAAAATAATCCAAAAATGATTTTAATAATAATATATAAAAAAAAATGTTAGAAGCATTACTTCTCCAAACAGCACAAAATCAAAATTCTTATTTCTTTGGATACATGGGAATAGCAGCAGCATTAGTATTCGCAAACTTAGGAGCAGCGTATGGAACAGCAAAAAGTGGAGTAGGAATATGTTCAATGGGAGTATTAAAGCCTGATTTAATAATAAAAAGTGTAATTCCAGTAATTATGGCAGGTATATTGGGAATATATGGTTTAATAGTTGCAGTAATTTTACAAGGAAAAATTTCAAGTAATCAAAACTATTCTTTTAAAGAAGGATTTGCACATTTATCTTCTGGTTTATGTTGTGGTCTAAGTTCACTTGGTGCAGGTATTGCTATTGGAATTGGAGGAGATGCTGGAGTTAGAGCTCTTGGACAACAGGATAGAATTTTTGTGGGTATGATGCTTATTTTAATCTTTGCTGAAGCTCTTGGTCTTTATGGACTTATTGTTGCTCTTATTATGGCTGCGTAGTTGTTATTTATTTATTTTTAGTTTTTTTTAATTTTTTTTAAAGTTCTTTTTTTTTAAAATATTTTGTCCTTTTGAGGTTATTATTTTAAAATAAAATTATTATTTAAATAAAAAATATATGAGCGATAATATAAATGGAAATAATTGCAATATTATTTTAGATAGTTTAATAATTAAAAATTTAGAAGAGATTGAATATATTGAAAAAGAATTAAAAAAAATTGATCCATTATTATATAAAGATAAAAACTTAAGATTAAAATTATTTTATAGAATGACCAAGGACGGTAAAGAACCACAAAATTTTTATAATAAATGTACTGGTATTATAGACAATTTAATTCTCATAAAAACTAATAAAGGTTTGAGATTTGGAGGTATATCTTCTTCTCCATGGCATAGCGGAGTTTACACTCGTCAATATAAAAGTTTTTGTTTTTCAATAGATTTAAAAAAAATATATAATGCAATAGAAAATAATATTACACATATGACTAGAGGATTGCCTTATTTTTATGGCAACTGTGGGGGCCATCCTGATCAAATGATTCAAATAATATATGAAAATCAAATTCTCTATGGCAAATGTGGAATAAAAGATAATGGGTCTTTTAGAGGACAAGAAAAAGATTATGAAATAAATGGAGGATATTGTGGTTTTAATATTTTAGAATGGGAAGCTTTTGAAATGATTTGGGTTTAAAAATTAATTATCAATTTTTAATATTTATATAAAATAAATATTAAAAATTATTTAATATTTAAAATTTTATTTTTTTTTGAAATTATTATTATTATTATAATTATATAACATAATAAATGATAATAAAAATTAATCAAATGAAAGTGTTATTAATAAAAATAAAGAATGTAAAAAAATTGTTATATTAAATAAAAGTATAATTTTTAAGAAAAAATTTGATGTAAATAATAAAAAGAATAATGATGATATAAAATAAAAAAAAAGATTTTCAATTTGATTTAATAAATTCTGCTTTAAGTAGAATTGCTCATATAAAAATATTGCAAAAAATATTCAATCAAAAATAAGTTTAGTTTACTAAAATGGTTCAAATTAAAATTGTTATGAATATGTTTAATAATTTGAAAATTATAAGTAATATTAAATTAAAAAATACTGAAAGTGAATAGTTAATAAATAAAGGAAATAAAAATTATTATATTATAAAACTTATATTATTATAAAAATAATTGTAATTTATTCATAAAAAAAAATGTAAAATTTTTTATAATAAAATAAATAATAATTTTAATCATATTTATGAATTTACTCATTACATATTATTTTCATGATTTTTTAATTATTATTTTAAATTTTTAAAATAAAATTACTATTTAAATTAATATTAAATTTTAAGATATAAAAATGAATCCAGCCATATAATGTCTTCTAAACCATAAATCAATCAGAAAATTCAAGGACACCCCAATCGAACCTGAAAAATTAGATCTCATTGTTTTGTTTTTTTGTTTAGCTTTTTTTTGTTTTTTTTTAAATTTATGACATAATGTTTTTAAATTGAAAATTAATTTGTTTTAAAATATTTTTAATTTTTTTTAATGTTAATTAAATAATTTTTTTAGGTTTTTTTTAAATTTTTTTTCAAGCACAAAATGTCTTTTTCTTTATATGGGTTTAATTCTGGTTTTTATGGAAATTCATCTCATAATTCAAGAAACAATGGGTATTATAATAATTTTTTAAATAACGACCCAAAAAAAAAAGAAAATATCTCATCTCAATTTAATAATATTGGAAAAATAGCAATGACAAAAACAAATTATCATTTTATAAAATCGCCTCAAAATCAAAACAATCAAACATTTAAAACAAATAATAATATATCTCAATCAATAATTCAACAAGAATCAAAGAATAATATAACAGATGCAATAAATAGAAATTTTTTAAATATAAATTATAAATCACCAACAACAAGAACAAATGAAAATAAATCAACATATAATACTGGATTATATTTATCATCAAATATTCAAAAAGTTCAAAATAATAATATATTAGATTTAAAAAAAGATGATGAAGATATGAATAAATTAACAAATCAATTAGATACAATGAAAATAACCCAAAAACAAACTTATCAACAAAATAATCCTTCAATATATAATCCTCCATTAACATATAGAAGTTACATAAATAATAGTAATCAAACAAAGCAATTTTTTAATCCTTTCTCATCATCAAATTCTCCTTTTTCAAATTATTACTCAAATAATAATTCCACAAATTTCTTCAATAATCAAAATAATAATTCATCAACTAATAATATTCAAAATCAAAATAATAATAATAACATAAATAATAATAATAATATTATAAATAATAATAACAATAACAGCAATAATACATTTTCTTCTTCATTAAAAAATAATAGTTATTGTTCTCAAATGGATATAGAATCTGAAAATTCTCTTCAATTACCATCATTATATACAATAGTAAAATATTCTTTTTATTCTCGTGGAGGATGTAATAGAGAAGGTCAACCAAAGACAAATCAAGATTCATGTATATCAAGAGAAGAAGAAATAAATTCATCAAAAGAATATATATTTGGAGTATTTGATGGTCATGGTTTAGATGGTCATTTAATTAGTCAATCAATAAAAAATTTTTTTGAAAACATAAATTTCCAAAAATTAACTCCTAAAGAAAATATATTATCAACATATAAATCCTTATCAACATATATTCAAACTCAGAATAATTTTGATGTATTATGTAGTGGATCAACATGTTTAATATTATATATAACAAGTTCAAAAATAATAAGTGCAAATTTAGGAGATTCTCGTAGTATATTAATAACAACAGATGATAAAATAATAGAATTAAGTAAAGATCAAAAGCCAGAAAATCCAAATGAAAAAAAGAGAATAGAACAAAATGGAGGAAGAGTATCTCAAGCATATGGAATGGGACCATATAGAGTTTGGTTAAAAACAGAAAATTATCCTGGTTTAGCAATGAGTAGATCAATTGGAGATAAAATTGCTCATTCAGTTGGAGTAAGTGATATTCCTGAAATTTTAGAATTTAATTTTGAGGAATATAAACCTAAAGCTTTTGTTGTTGCTTCTGATGGAATTTGGGAATTTTTATCTAATGAAAATGTAAGAGATTTTGTACTTAGTTTTTATCATAATTTCGATGCTGATAATTGTGCTAGAGAATTATGCCAGAAAGCTAGAGATATTTGGGATAATAGTGGATTTGCTGTTGATGATATTACTGCTGTGGTTGGGTTTTTTAAAGAAAAATAATTTTTGACTTTTTTTTTTTGAATAGGTTTTAAATAAAATTTTTTTATTTTATATATGTATGAATTACATTTTTTTTTTTAATTTTTTTAATTTTTTTTTTTTCTTTTTTTGTTAAATTTTTTTTTTATTTTTTTGTCCTTTTTTTTATAGGGTTTTATTATGTTTTTTTATTATTTTATTTTTTTTTGAAATTCTCATTTTCTATGAATAATAATAATTTTTTATAAGCTATATTTTTAATATTAGGATATTATTTTGGAATGTGATTATTAATTTTTTTTTAATATATTTATTACGTCAAAATGATATAATCTTGAATATAAATATATAAAATGAAAATCGAAAAGATTGTATTCTCCTTATTTTTAGAATTTTTTATTAACCAAATCAAAGTTAAAGCAAATAATTTGAGAAAATTACATAAAAGATATAATACAGAAGTTAAAACATTAGAAGAACAATGTAATAATTCAAATATTTCATGTTTTGAATGTAATTCTCCTTTAAATTCTTGTTTTTATAATAAAGACCAATGTATATATTCTTCTTCAATTACAGAATCAACTGAAAATTTTTGGTATACTAACTTAATGACATGTAAAGATAATGAATCTAAAACTAAAATGGAACAATATTGTGGACGATTAATTAATGATGATTCCCAAAGAAAAGTAATTATCGAAGGAAGTGAATTATATGGAAGTAATTCAATAAATAATTTATTTTGTTCTTGGGAAATTACTAATTCGAAAAAATTAGGAAATATTAAAATATCTTTTAAAAATATTAATTCAAATACTTATTTAGGTCTTTTCATTGTTGATTCTGATACTCATACTTATTATGAAATTGATTCTAATTTTTCCAAAAAAATTTCTAGTAAAGATTATCATATAATTCAAATAATTTATTTTCATTCAGATAAACCTAATAAATCACCTTTTACCATGGATTTTAAAACTAACATTGGAATTAAATTTTCTGATGTTGCTTTATATTTTATAATTGCTTTTGGATTTCTTTTTATTGTTATTTCAATGATTACTTTAATTTTATTTATAAAGAAATTTTCACAAAATCAAAAAACAAATAAAAAAAGGTTTGAAATAGAAAAATTAAGTACAATTAAATACTCAAATGATTTAAATATTTACAATCAAACATGTCCTATTTGTTTAGATGAAATTAAAAAAGATATGGAAATTATATTATTAAATTGTAACCATGGTTTTCATGTTGAATGTATTATGAATTGGATAAAAAATGATATTGTTAAAAATCGCCATTGTCCTATTTGCAATACTAATTTTAAGGAAAATCAAAAAGAAAAAAATTAATTTGAATGAAAATTAGTTAAAATCTTTTGCCATTTTTAACTAATAAATGGAACATTATTTGTAAATATATAATATATAATTAATAATGAGAAAAAAATACTCAGTTTAAAGTTTAATGTGTTATGTTTATGCCTAAAATCAAAATGTTCAATTGTAAAGAAATTTATGAATTTTTATTTATTTATAATTAATTTTATTTTTTTTAAATATTAAAAAAAAATATTAATGAATTATTCTTTTGAAAGTTTATCAAAAAAAGAAATGATATTAGAGAATTATATATTTATAGATTAATGGATAAAATACATTTAAATGAAATGATTGTAGATAAATAATAATTAATATATTACCCTTCAAAATAATTTAATTAATATTGAATAAATATCACTATTTTTATTAATCAAAACAAGTAAAGAAAAAACATAAAATCTATATATGGCAATAAATGAAAATTATTTTTCAATTTAAAATAGAAAGAGATATTTATTTAGGAAATAAAATAAAATATTATTTGAAAAATTAAAAAAGAAAATTAGAAACGAATTAGAAATAAGAAATAAGAAATAATATTTAAAAAAAGAATTAATTAAAATTAAGGAAGAAAATAAATTATTAAATACTACAATTAAATGATGAATTATAAAAAGTCAATATTCTTTAAAAAAATAGATAATATAGAAAAAAGATATAAAGATTCAACGAGTAATTCAAGAATAAATAGAAATATTAATAATGGAAAACCAGTATAAAAATAGATTTTTAAAAGAAACGTTGAATTAAACATTAATAATACTGATACCACAAATTATATTATTCTAAACTAATGAAAAAGAATAGTAAAAGGAAATATTAGAGGATATGCTTATTCTTCATTTTTATAAAAAAATCGAAAGTTTCAAGAGATTAATTCTCTTTTCCCTGAAAACAGAATTATGAAAGAATTATTATATGAATATAAAAAAGAAGAGATTAATAAAGGGAATTATATCTAAACATTTAGTAAATAATAATAATACAAATTATGATTTCTTCTGAAATTTCTACATTAATAATATGAACTAAATTAAAACACAACTTGCAATTCTATTTTTCATCCATATCTAAAATAAGTGTTTTGAAAAAAGATAAAGAAAACAAATTTTAATTATAAAGTAAGGAATAATTAAAAGTTTTTATTTAAAGAATAAAATAATTGCAAAATATTATTGTTTTATTTAATAATCAAATAATTTAATAATTAATATTAACTATGATATATAATTTAATATTTATTAATAACTTAAAAAATGAATATTATTACTTCAAAAAAGAATTGAAGTGCCGTAAATTTACATTTATTAAATTATAAAATAAATAAATTTATTTAACAATATTAAAGATTATCTTAATCAAAAAATCAAAAATACTATAAATTAGATGTCTAATTAGATATAATATATCAATATTCTTAAAAACCTTAAAAAAAATATAATACAAATTTCTCTATTCTGAAAAAATAAAAAAATTCTTTAATTCCCTTTCCATTCCCAAATTTTATTTGAAAAACAAAAAAATAAAAAAAAATATAAAAAGAAGTATAAAAAAAAAAAATTAGCAACTGCATTTGTCATTGAATAATATAAAAAATTAATTATTTTTTTAATTGAACAGGAGTATCAAAAAAGTATAAAACTGGGAACAAAAAGTAAAAAAATAATAAAAAAAATCAATGTCAAAGAACATCCAAGATTACTGTTCAGGATTAAATCATATGGGAGTTCCAACTCTTGACTACAATAAATCAGTAGCTTTTTATGAGAGTTTAGGATTTAAAAAAGCCCATACTAAAGTAAATCCAAATGGACAACAAGTTGCATTTATGCAATGCGGTAATTTAATTGTTGAAACATATGATAAGGAAGGTGCTGCTATGGAAGCTGGTGCTATTAATCATATTGCTGTTGATGTTCATAATATTGATGAATTACATAAAATTATCAAAGCTAAAGGATTCAAATTCATTCAAGATAAAGTCACTCCTCTTCCTTATTGGGAAAAAGGTATCAAATATTTCTCTATTGAAGGACCTAATAAAGAAACTATTGAATTCTGCGAAAGATTAAAGTAAATGGGTGTTCTTAGTTTAAATTTATTTTGAGTTAAGTTAAAAAAATTTATTAAAATGGGGTTTTTTGAAAGTTTTTTTTTTTTTTTCATATTTTTTTTTTTTAGTTTTATTTACATTTTTTTATTATATTTTTAATTTTTTTGTGAATGTCATTTTTGTATTATTATAATTTTTATTATAATATTCAATAAATAAATAAATATTTAATTCATTATTAATAAAAATGTATATATATAAAAAAATATATACAAAATATTAATAAATATATTAATAATTAATACTTATAAAAATAATTTATATAAAATAATAACATTAATAAAACTTGTATTACTTAATTATTTACATACTTCTGTATATAATGAATTTTGCAAATATTTTGTATAATATATAGAAAAACATTATTTTGAACCTCCACTATTTGAAATATAACTAGCAGTACTTAAATTTCCAGAATATCCACTATTAAAAATATGAGTAGGTTTTTTTTGTGCATTATAATCCAAAAAATTTGTTAAACCATCATCTTCATCATCATATTCACTTCCATCATCTCTTTTTTCTAACATTTGAAGCAAAATTCCATTTTTTCCATATTGAGGATGAGTTTCTACTGTTTTTGTTATTTCATTTATTTTTATAATAGTTTCATCTGATAAATAATAATATAACATATTAAATTTTAGAATTATTTTATAAATTAATAGTTGCATTTTTTTAAAAGCATATTTTGAATTATCTCCTTCTATTTTAAATAAAAATTTCCTCATTCCTCTTATTAAAACTTTAGTATTTAAATATTTTAAACATTGTAAAAAACTATAAGTATATTTTACTCTATATGGAAGAATAATTAAAGCTCTTTCTAAATCAATAAATCCTTCTGTATCAACTAATTTATCTAATAATACTTTTAATTTATATTTAATTTTTTCTTTAATAACTTTATTATTTTCAATGTTTTTATTATTTATTTGAAAGCAAGAACTTTTTCTAGCTTTTTTTAAATGTTCATTTTCTGAAAAATTATCTCCATTTTCTGTAAAATTTTGGCTCATATCATCATTTGTATTTATAGATATATCATTTACTGAACTTTTACTTGAAAAAAGTCCTCTTGTATTTTTTTTTCTATTTAATAAATGTAGTCTTTCATACATTTCATATAATGTTACTACCTTTTTTTTGTCCCTAAACCTTAATTGAGAAAAAATTTTTCTTAATTCTATTATATATTCTTTTGAAAAAAATGATTTTTCTTTTGTTTCATTATTTAAAACTTTTTCCTTATAACATAATTTCCAAAACATTATTAAATCTTCAAAATGAAAAAGCATTAATTTGAAAGGAAATAATAATAAATCATATATTAAGTGAAAAATAAAATTCTTCTCTAATTTTCCATTTTCATTATAAGTTTTTTTACATATATAATCAAAAATAATATGATAAAAACCTTTAACTAAAGATAAAGGATAACATATAATACCAATTATAACACTAAAAAAAAAATATATAATAGCTATAAAGATATAAAAGCCTTTACTCATAATATGGTTAATTTTTTCAGTATTTCCATATTTCTCATGATAAAACAAAAGAAAAATATTACAAAAAAAACTAAAAATATTTAAAGGAGAAGGTAAAAGAATTAATAATCCAAATTTATCGTCCCATCTTAATCTTTCATGGGTTAAAACTAACATTGATCTACTTTCAGCATCAGCATCATCAACAGAATTTTCAAATAAATTATTAATTATACCTACAATTAAATTAAATAACATTATATTAGATAAAGTAGTAAATAACATTAAACAAACATATCCAAATACATTTAAATGTGTAAAATCATCAAATTCTACTTGTCCAAAACCTGTTCCAAAAAGTACTAAAAAACTATTATAAAAAGAATCAAAATTAGAATTAGAAGAACGAAAAAATAAAGTAAATATTTGTGCAAATAAAAATGTAATACAAATATCAATTAACATAAAAGCAAAAACATGCCAAAAAACACTCATTAATATTCTTATAAAAAGACCATATGCTAAAGTTTCCGTTAATATATAAAACACTTTCATCCAACACATTACTAAAATAAGAGATACTATAATTGCTTCCACAAATTCAGATTCTCTTGTAATTAAATTATTTTGATTGTTAGGATATATTATTTCTGGAATGTTTATATATAACAAAAAAATTCCAACTGTGATCGTAGAAATCATTAGAATATCTGATATTTTTATTTTAATTGTTCTTCCTGTTTTATATACGAATATATAAGTAAAAACAAAATTTACAAAATATGTTAATAAAAGTCCATTAGCAATTTTTTCATGTTTTAATAACAATTCATGATTTTTCCCAATATTCTTAGGTAAAATATAAGCAATATATTCATAATAAAAAGTAATTAAAAAAATAGAAATACTATCAAAATAATATCTAGAACTACAATTTTCTTTATAGCATTGAAATTGGAAAGTAAATATAGAATCAGGAGGAAAATAATTTTTAGAAACAACAAAATCATAATTTTCATAAATAACTTGAGTAGTAAGTAATCTAGTAATTCTTAGATATTCAAAAACACTAAATTCATGTCCTGAACCATACCATAATTTAGAAATAATACCTCCGACATTAGCATTACTTAATAAATTAAAAAATCTATTTTCAGCATAAATTTCAATAGTATTTCTTTTTCTATGATCAAATTGTTCTTTTAAAAAATAATTTAACATATCTTCATCTTGAATTGATGATTGTAATTTTTCTCCTAAATCTAATATTTCATCTGCAACTGCTTGAGCTTTATATAAAAATTTTTTATTTAAATTTCCTATTTTTAATAAAAATTCAGCAGCTAAAGCAATAAATAATAAAGGTTCTTTACATTTAGTAATTGCTTCTTCATGAGAAGTAAAAACTAATATATATGAAAATATTTTTTGACAATAATTTAAATTTAAACATTTATCTTCAATACAACTTAATAAACATAATGCATCACAAGCATATTCTCCATTTCTTAATTCATCAATTAATACTAATTGAACATTTATTTTAAGTTTTCCTTTTTTAAAAGAACGAATAATATCTCTTTCGAATAATTTCCTTTTTCTATTTTTTTTAAAAGGTTTTTGTGCTTTTGAAGTTTTACATTTTTCCATTTGAAAATCTTTATTTGGTGAATTAATATTCTTATTATTTTTTTTTTCTTTAATTTCACTTGAACATTCACTTTCACTTTCTTCACTTTCATTTTCATTTTTCTCAACAATAATAAGATCATTTTTACTTTTATTAGCAGAAGAATTTATATCTTTACTATTTTCATCACTAATAGGTTTATTTGATATTAATGAAAGTTTCCCAGTAGGAGTTGGACTTTCAAAAAGAGAAGGAATAAAGAAACTTTTTCTTCTTTGTCTATTTATTTTTATTGATGCTTGTGATTTTGGAGTTCCAATATTACCTTTTGAAAAATTTGGTAACATTACTGAACTTCTTTTTTTATTATATGAATTAAATGATATTATTTTTATTTGAGGAAATGCATTCTTTTTTTCAACTTTTATAATGTCACTTACTTTTTTTTTTATTTTGCTTAATAGAGAATCTTTTTTTTTACCATTTTTATTATATAATGATGTCAAATTATCTTTTTGACTTTCTAAAAAATTAACTTCTGAAGAATCATTATATATGGGTGATTTATATGATACACTTCCTCTTTTCATTAAAATTTTTAAAGATTTTTTATTTTTAGGAGTAAATGAAGAAGATATTATATTTGAATTATTTAATTTTTTTCCATTTCCTTTTTCAAATTCATTTGGATTTTTTATTATTGATTCTTCCTTTTCAGGAATGTTTGTTCTTTTATTTTTATTAAAAGTTGAATTTTTTGAATATTTTATAGAATTATCTCTTTTTATATTTGAACCTTTACTAAAAATTGAATCTTCTTCATAATTATTATTTGTTGTTGTTGCATCATCAGAAATATTATCATCATTTGATTCAATTGTTTGAACTTCTCTTAAAAAATTTATTATATTAGCATCATTTTTAGGATGTTTAAAAGTTATTTCATCTATTTGTTTTGATTTATTTCCAACTTGTAATTTTGACATTATACCTATATATTCATCTGTATCAGGAGGAGGTGAATTTAAATATTCTTTACATTTTCTAAATTTTAATAATAATCTTGCTAATTTAAAATACTTTTTTACTAAACAAATACCCATATATGATGGTTTTACATTTATATGATTTATTGCTCTATCTAATATATCTATTGTTATATCTTCATCATATTCTAAAGATATTTCAAATATATCTAAAGGAATAAAAGGATTTTTTCTATCAATTTTATATTGGTCAAAAAAATACATTACTAATTCTTTTAAATCACATTTAAAAAAAATATGAATTAACTCTTTTAACGATGTTACAAAATATAAATGAATTTCATTTATTAATTTATCAATATCATGTTTTATTCTTCCCATAATAATATTATAATTTGCTTCCTTATCAGTAGCATTTAAATTTGAATTCAATGCAGGATTTTTTTTATTATTATCTTTAAAAAATTGATATAATTTTCTTTCTCCATTTAATGAATTGAGTTTATTTTTATACTCATGACCAATAGTTTCTTTTAAATCAGCTTGTTTTATTTCTTCAATATTTTCTTCAAAAATTCCCCAAAGATTATAAACTTGTTCTTCAGTCATTTTTTTTCCTATGTTTTTCCAAATTCTTCCTTCACTTACAAGATAACAAAATTCCACATTTCTCATAATAAATTCAAATCCAAAATAAAACTTCCTTCTAGCAGTATTATTTAATATTTTTCTAAAAACTAAAACTTCATTAGTAGTTAATGAAGCAAAAGATTTTTTTTCAACGGTAACAGTTAAAAAATCATCAAAATTAAATCCTTCTGTGATGTCACAATCAGATAAAAAATTTTTAAAATAATCATTATGTTTTTGTTTAATTATTTTAGCTTTATCTTTGTAACCAAGTAAAGCTAAAAAAAGTACTTCAACGTCATATTCAATATTAAATATATTTTCATTTTCAACAACTAAAGCTTTAAATTGTTCAATAGTTGCTGTTAAAAAAGATAAATCTCCAAAAAGTAAATCATTTTCATTATAACTTGGTTGATTATATTCATTTTCACTTAAAACTTTTGAAAATTCTAATTCTCCTTCAAATTCTCTTAAATGTATATCCGTTGCTATTACTAGTAAATTTAATATAATATTATTTCTTGTTATTATCATTAATTTTTGTTCTCTCTTTTTTTGTTCTGATAAATCATGAACATTTAAATCGATATTTAAATTAATATAATCAAAAATGGAAAATTCAGGAAATTCTCTCATTATAAATATTATATCTGCATATCCACCTGTTAAGTAATTTATATATTTTTTTTTAAATTTTTCTATTTTATTTCTATCATGATAATTAGAAAAAAAAAATGAAATTAATATTATAAGATTATCAGATAATGCTTCAATTTCTGAAAGAGTTGTTATTGATTTTGGTATATATTGACCATAAGTGGAGGAAAAAAAAATATTATTAGATGATAAATGTATATTGCATTCTTTGTCATTCATTGAATTTGAACTTTTATTTCTTTTTGATCTATTACATTTGGAACGAATGCTGTCAGAAGTTTTTTTTTCCTCATGGTGTATAAATGTATTAATCATTTTTTACTTATTTAAATTTATATAAAGAAAGGAAAAATATTATTTTTTATTATATAATAATAATAAAATATTCTATAAATGTTTCACAAAGAATAAAAGATAATCATAATATAGTTTTAAGACATTTTTAATTTGAAAATAATAACAAAAAACCCATTTAATTATAATAAAAAATATGTTAATAAAAAAGAAAAAGATTATAATCTTTTGTTTTAATTAATTTAGAATATTCTTTTGTGATATAATCAATTTTTAATCCTTTTAAAAATACTAAATCTCCTATTTTATTAATACAAATAAATTTATTTTATATTATTACATCATTATATTTAAAAATTTTACAATCATCATATAAGATTTGTTTACTTTTACTTCTATAAAAAAAATGATTATAATTTGTTTGACTAAAATTAATTGGATATTTAGAATGAACTTTAATTGTTCTTTTAATTGGATTAATTTTATAAATTTTATTATTAGTATTATTTTGAAGAGGTAAAAAAGAAATATAAGAATGTGCCCTTAACATTTCATTTTTTTTATTTCTTAAATCTTTAATAAAAAAATGAGTCTTACTGACTTTAGGATAAATTACATTAATGGCATTTATAATAAAATCAGATTTTCTAATAGAATCATATAATATTTTTCCATATGAATTCATAAAAGGTTCAAGATTAACTTGACTTGTTACATCATCACATATTTCTCCATTTGCATTTTTATTTTTTAAATTTCTAGATTTTAATCTATCAAATAATATTCCATTCACCATTTTTTCTTCTTGTCTATTTAATTTATTTTTTTTACTTATTAATTTAGGAGATTTGGTTTTAATCATTTTTAAATTATTTTCATTACTTTTATTCCTTGTTTTTCCAGTTAAATTTTTTAAAAAAGATATTCTTTGATTATCATTAGTATTTTCAATTAAAGAAGATTCATTTTTAATTCCATTTGAAAATATGGTTTTATTTCCCCAAAATTGTTTAATAATAGAATAATTTGGAAATATAGTTTTTTGGAATAAATTAGAAGATGAAGTTGTTTTAGATAATAAAAAAGGATTATTTGTATTTGAAGTTTTTAAAGAAGTACTGCTTTGAAAAAGATTCGTTATATTACTATCGTTAGAATTTCTAAAACTTTTATTATATAAATTTATTCTTTTTAAATTTCTATATTTTGGTGAAAAAACTCTTAAAGATCCTTTTGATTCAAAAGATTCTTTTTCAACTAATTCATTAATTGTGAAAATATTCTGAAATTTTTCTTTTATCTTTTCAATTGAAAACTTTTTTTTATTTTTCATTTAATTAAAATAATTAATTAATATTTTTTATTTAATTTTTTATTTTATATATTTTTAAAATATTATCTCAAAATTCAAAAAACAATGGAGAATAATTTGGAATCAAATTTTTTAAAAAATAAAAAAACGAGAGAATGTGTTTTTTCTCCTTTAGGATGTAAAATAAATTTTTTTGATGATACTGAATCATATAATCATAATATTAATTATCATAATGAACATATGAAATTATTAATTGATAAAATAAACGAAATAATTGAAGAAAATAAAGAAATTAAAAAGCAAAATCATAGAATAGAAAAAATAATATCTAATCTTCAAGCATTTCGTTCTTATCCAATTCCAATAAAAAAAAAATTTAAAAAATATATTCAAGATGAAAATGGTGAAATTCATAAAACTAATTACTTAAAACAATTAAAAGAAAAAGAAGAAGAAAAAATAAAAAGGAAAAAAGAAAGAAAAAAAGAAAAGGAAAAAGAAAAAAATAGAATAATTAATCTTGAAAGACATTTAGAAAAAAATCAAGTACAAAAGGATCAAAATCCAATTAAAAAAAAACAAGAAATAATAAGAATTGATGATGATGAAATTTTAGAAATTAGTTCAGATAAAGAATCTAATAATAATAATATTCCAAAATTAATAAATATGATCAGTAAAGATGATGAAGATAGTGAATCTTATATTTTTTAATTATATAAAATTATAAATTTAAAAAATAGATTTTGAATTTAAATTTTTAATAAAAATTTTTATTAAAAATTAACTAGAAATGTAAAATAATCTACAAAAAATAAATAAAAAAAAAAATATATTTAATTTTAAAAAACGACATAAATTAATAAAAATTAAATAAAAAAAAATATGAAAAAATCCATTTTTCTATTCTTATCCTTTTTAATAGTATTATCCTTATCAAAAAAATTTTCAAAACATGTAGGTCACATAAGTTTATCAAACATTCGTGAAAATAGAAAAAACAATGAAAGGAATTCAACAGATTTGATGGATATGGTAAATAGATTAGGAAATGAAATAGAAGAAAATGTACAAGACGCAGTAAAAGAAATATATAGTGATTTAGAAAAATCTGTAAGAGAAGCAAGAAATTCAATTGAAGATACTCATAAAGTTATTACACAAGAAATGGAAGATGAATTTTCTGAAAAATCTGCTGTTTCTGTTGATTTAATTGCTAATTTAACTGAAACTTTAGAAGATTTATCTGTTGCTGATGCTGATAGAGAAGATTATATTGAAGCAGTTGAAGAAAAAGAAAAAGAAGAAAAGAAAAAAGCAAAAGAACAAAAGAAAAAAGAAAAAGAAGAAAAGAAAAAATCAAAAAAAAATAGTAAGTAATAAATAATGTTTTGCATTTTTTTTTGGATTTAAGTTTTAAAGAAATTTTTATTTATATATTTGTTTTTTTTTCATTTTACTTTATTATATTTAATGATATACATTTATATACTTTAATCTTGTATAATAAGCCAATAACTAATAATTTTATCTACCTTTCCATAAAAAAAATAAGTTTATATTATATCAGAAAGAGATAATTGTCTATGTCAAAATAAAAAAAAAATAAGAAAAGAAAAAAAAAAGATAAAGTGATTTTCCAGTGTTTTTTATATTTGATTATTATCAAATAATTATTATTTATTTTACTAAATAATTTTTTGATTTTCATCCAAATTATTTATTTTTTATTGTGTTTTTTTTATTATATTATAAATATTATTCCGATAAATCATTTTTTATTTTTTTGATATTTATATATAAAGGAAAATATTAAAAATAAATTAAATGAATTTAAAATAATTGAATTAAATGGATAGAAAAATTAATAAAGAACCTTTATTAAAATCTATTTACCAATTTAGAATTTTATTTCCAAGAAGTAATATTTTTTATATTGTATTTTTTTTCTTTAAATTTTATGGTTTAATTTTATGTACACATAATATTAAAGGCCTAGAAAATAAATCAAAAGGAATAACCTCTGTTTCTTCAATTTTATCAATTCTTTTAATTTTTAATACTGATTTTAGTCTATTAAATCAATGTTACGCTTTTATATGTATAATTATCTTTATAATGTTACTTCTTTTAATCTTAGGAATTTTAATTTATTATTATTTAATTTCAAAAATATATAAAAGTGTTCAATCAAAAATTCAATTAAAAATAAAAAAATTAGTGAAATTTTATAAAAAAGGTTTTATTAACTATTTAAAAATAACTCTTTTTTATTTTATTTTAATGATTTTAATAATTGGACAACATATTCTTTTTTATTTATCTCCAGGAATTATTCTAGTGTTCTTTAAATCAGATATTGAATCTAATTCTCCCAATTTTTCTTTAGACATCAATTCAAAATATTTCTATAATTATTTTCAAAAAAGTCCAATTCCAATATCAATTTTAGCAATGATTAATTTACTAAGTAGTATTATAATTTATGTATTTTTTTTTATTTTTATTAAATTAAATGATTCTCGAGGAATTTATTCAAAATATGGAAAATGTTTATACCATAATAATTCAATTATTATTATATTATTTATGACATTTTTATTTATTCCTTGTATAAGTATTTCTAATATATTTGATGGGAATTATAAGAAAAATTTCAGATTTATTTTAAATATATGTGCTGTAGTAATTTGTTCTTTTTTTATTCTATTAAATAATAAAAAATTAAATTCAAATAAAGAAATTGTTACAAATTTTAATTTATTTATTATAATATTATGTTGGATTAGCGGAATAATAGAAATTATATTGTTTAATATTAAAAAAGTAAATATAAATCAAGTTTTTTCAACAATAAGATTTATTCTTGAATTACTCAACTCAATTTCGTTTTTTTTATTCATTAATTCAAAAAATTTAAAATATTTTGAAAAATATTTCACTAAAAATTTATTTCAGCAAAATAGAAAAGATTTATCAATTGGAGAAATATATATTTATATGTTTTATTTAGAAAAATTTTATGAAAATGAAAAGAATAGTTTTTCAAGCATATATATTTTATTAAATAAACATAAAGAAAATTGTTCAAACCCAAAATGCATTTGTAATATCTTTAAATTTGAAGATAATAAAAATCTCACTTTATATCAGTATATAAATGAAAATCAACCAATTTTTTTTGAATTTAATTTTTTACAAAATTCAATTTCAAAAGAACAATTATGTATTATTGGTGAACAAGAAATAGCAAATAGAATATATCAATTATATAAGAAAAAAAATTTTCAAGAAATAAATACTTATTGTTTATATCATGTTTATTATATTTATTATTTTAAAAAAAATTTAAATTTAGCGCTTTATTTTGCTGGAAAATATTTTGATAGTCAAATTAAATTTAGATTTTCAACTTATTATTTTTTATATGAGATTAAAAAGCAAATAATTAAAGAAATTTATTTAAAAGACAATAACAATAAATTAAATGATGATGAATTAAAAATAAAAGAAATAAAAAATATATATAATTTTATAATTGTTTTCTTAATAATTAAGCAAATTTTATTTGATTCATGTATTAATTTAGAAAAAATATTTAAATTTAAAAAAGAAACAAATAAGAATACCAAACTAAAAAATTTAACTCATAATTCTTTTTTAAATTTTTTAAAGCTATGTAAAAAAATCAATAACTTTAACATTAAATTACAGTGTCTTTTATCCTCTTATTTTCTTAAAAATAATAAGGAACCAATAGACAATAAAGAAATTTCTTATTTATTATCTAATTATTATTTATTATTATTTAGGAAAATCCCACCTGAAGTTTCAAATTATTTTTTAAATGCATATAAATATTCATTAATTGAAAATGAAATAGAATTTGATTTTGATAAATTTTATTATAAATATCCTTTAATTGTTGCTTTATCTGAATCAGATAATTTTAACATTACATATATAAACTCAATTTTATGTGAATTTTTATCATATACTAAAAAAGAACTTATAGGAAAAGATTTTCATATATTACTTCCTTCTCAAATTGCAGAACAACATAAATTTATTGTTAAACAGTTTTTATTTCTTTCTAATCCAGATGTAAAGAGGAATAATTCTTTTATTTTAAATAAAGAAAAATATATTATTAATTGCATATATCATTCTAAATTACTTCCAAATTTTAAAAGTGAATTTTATATTATTACAAATATTGATGTTATTGATGATGAGAATGAAAATAAAATATTATATACTTTAATGTTAAATCATAATTTTAATTTTATCTCTGTTTCAAAAAACTTTGAAGAGCAATTTTTTTTTAAAATAAAAATGATTGAAACATTAAAACTCAATTTTTGTGATTTTTTTGGAATTAATTCTTTAGAAATAAAAAAAAGAATATCTCATAAAAAGAAAAAATTTAAAAAAACAAATTCAAAAAATTCATATCGTAATTTAAAGGAACAAGATAATGCTCTTTCAATTTTTTCAAATATTCCTCAAGAAAAAATGTTTTTATATTATAAGCCATTAAATCCTTTAAATTATTTTAAAAAAATTCCTATAGAACATAATGATATAATTAAAAAAAGTCAAATATACAATGCAATTATTTTTTTAAATAAAACACTTGATGAAATAGGATTAGATATTGATTGGTATAATAGAGTAAAATGTTTTGCAGAAAGGTTAAAAATTCCTAATGTAAATATTAATTTAAATTATTTAGCAAATTTAAATAATTTACATGAAATTAATTTTTATGTTTCATATACTTTTAAAGAAATTGGAAGTTATCCTTTTTTTATTGTAAAATTAACTGAAATTACAGATACAAATCAATTAAAGAAAGATACAGCATTAATTAAAAAAAAATTATCTTTTATAACAACAGTTATTAAAGAAAGAAAAAGTGTTTTAAAATTACAAATAAAAAAAAGAAATTTAGGTAGTATATTAGATACAATGAATTCTCAATTTAATTTGAATATGAATAATTCAAATTCAAAAACTCCTTTAACAAAAACTAGAAGTATTTTGCAAGAAAATTCAAAAAATCATTTGACTTCTTTTGATTTATCTTCTTCTTTAACTGCAAACAATAATGAAATTCAAGAAAAAACTCATAAGAATACTAATAAAGATTTATCAAATGGTTCAAAAAAAATAAAGAATAACAAAAAAAATTTAAAATATAATAATAATGAAGAAATTGAATTGATTACTGGAGAAAAGATGGAAATAATGTTAGAACAATTGGAAAATTCTTATCGTTTTTTATATATACTATTTTATTTTTTAATTTTTCCTTTACTTAGTTTAGAAATAATTGTAATTTATTTAAGAAACAATTTAAGTATTAAAGGGACAAAATTTATTATAAATAATGTTTATTTTAGTCTTCTTAAAATTGATATTTATACTAATTCTCTAAATTCTTTATATTTTTGTGATCAAATAACTAATGATAAAAACATAAAAGATTTAATTTCAAAACATTTATATAATAATGTGAATTCTATTTTAATTCATTATTCAAATTTTATGGAAAGTTTAGAAGAAATCAATAAATATTCAGAGATGAATAATTTTTTTGTAAAGTTGTATGAAGAATTAGATTTTATAATCGTTGAAGAGGATTGGGAATTAAGAACAAGGAAAAGTAATCTTATTGAGGAAATTAATATTTTCCAATATTCAATTAATACTCTTTTATCTTCTGTTAATAATTATGATGATTATGAATGTAGATTAAAAGAAATTTTTTTTAATGAAAATTTTTTAAATCATACTTTAAGAGAAGCTTTTTATAAAAGAGAAGGAGTACCTTCAAAAGAGGAAGAAATATTTTTTTATTGTTTATATAATATTATACAAAAATATAAACCAAAATTAGAAGATTTAATAAATGAAATGATAAAAATAGAAATTAATTTTATAAATTCATTTACTTATACTTTTGTTATAATTATAAATATTATTATCATTTTTTTATTAATTTCAATTATGATTGTATTTATTAAAATGTATCTAATTTATAAAAAAGAAGTGAAAATTATTTTATCTCATTTATATATAATAGATCCTTATGATGTTTTTTTTGAACAACAAATATTATTATTTAAAGAAATAATTTTTGAATTTTCAGAATACCAAATTGAATTGTTTGAGAACCTAAAAAAAGGAAAAATAGAAGAACCTCCTCCAAAAAGAAAAATTTCAACTAAAAATATGATTGTAAATTCAAATGATATAAATTCATTTCATGTAGAATCTCCAATTACAAATTTAAGTAGAAAACCATTGAAAATGAATAAATTTCAACAAATAGATTTGATTCAAAATAACCCAATAATTCCTAAAAATATTTTAAGTCCAAAATCATTAATGATAGGAACAATATTTATTATCCTTTTTATTTTTTTAATTATTTTATTATTAATAATCAATATTATATCATCAATTATTTTCAAAGAAAACTTAATTCTTTCTATAATTTTATGTTTAAATTTTATGGAAAGATTACCAAGAACAATTGAATTAATGTTATATACTCATTTAAGTATAATTGTAGGAAATTCTTCTATAATAAGTGGATTAGATTTAAATTCTTATAAAGGAAATAATCAAAAATATTTAAATTATTATCATTATGATTTAGATTATGAAAGAGCTAGTCAAATTGAGTCTCTTTCAGATTCTTATTATTCAAATTTATTTTTGGAAAATATTGTTATAAAAGAAAATATTGATAAATTTATGGCAAAACCTTTAAAAACTCTTTCCAATATTAAAGATTGGCAAATTAAATTTAATATAAAAGAATATTTTTGTTTATATGCATCTCTTGGAGATGTTATTTTTGAGCAAGGAAATTATGATAATATTTTAAATTTTTTTAAAGAAGTAAATAATAATGTTAATATATGTTATTTAGCAAATGAGAAAATAAATGAATATGGAATAGAAACAGAATATGATTACTTTTATCAAGAAATAACTAATTTATATAAAGATTTTTATCAAATGGAAAATAATGAAAATTTAAAAATTGAAATATTAAATAATCAAGATAAAAATAGAATGATAAAAAATATTGAAATTCCTTTTAGATATGTTTCAAATACATTTGGTCATTGGTTTATTAAAGATTTAAAAAGCTTAATGAATTCTAATTCAAAGTTGCATAAAGCATATTTTACAATTATTATTATATTAAGTTTAGTCATGATTATTGTTATTTATTTAATTCAAAATGTAAATTATGAGATGAAGGTGTTACTTTTGTTTTTTTTAAAATTATTTTAAAAATATTTATTATAGACTTTTCTTTTTTATTATTTAATGTTTTTTATATAATAAATTTTTATTAAATTATATAAATTCCAGTTTAAAATATAATTCATTAAAATATATTCTTTATTTTTTAACATTAATTAAATATTAAATTTTAAATAAATTCAAAAGTCATCAAAAATAGTTAATGCTCTATTAATTGAAATTAAGGTTTGATTAAAGAAAGTTGATTATTTAGAAAAAAAGTCTTCAAA
The DNA here is from genome assembly GCA_023807065.1 of Isotricha intestinalis. NCBI lineage: Eukaryota > Ciliophora > Litostomatea > Vestibuliferida > Isotrichidae > Isotricha > Isotricha intestinalis. The sequence goes on from JAJJLU010003683.1 coordinate 35,950, forward strand.
AAAAGTTATGGAAAATCAATATAATTAATAATTTTTTATATTGTATCCATTTTTCAAAGACAAAAATTTATATTTAAATAGATAATGTTTTCAAGACAATATAAAAAAACTGGAAGTAAGAAAGTATTAAAAGGCCACATAAAAAAATTATTTGATATAAAAAACAAATGTCTGAAAATAAAGGAGAAATCATAAATAACATTGGAAAACACCAAAACAAAAAAATAAGTAATTTATATAAAAATAAATGAATTTATTTTATTTTTAGCCTTGATTAAGCCTCTTTTTGGTTTGGAAAATAATTCAAATGATCAATGTGATATTCTAATTAAGTATATTTTATTGATATTCAAAGAAAAAACTCAAAATAATAAAGAAGAAAAAATATTAGAAAATTTAAATCTTTTTTGCTTGTCTCTTTTAAATAAATTTATTAAAATCGTTAATATATCAAATGAAGACTTGATTTATACAAATTATTCTAAAAATTGGGAAATAAAGAATGGGGGTATTTTTTTATTTGAAAAAAATTTACAAAAAAAAACACAAAATAATGTACATTTGTTTAATTTAAATGATTTACTACCCTCTTCTATATTAGATTTTGATAATATTAATATTACACATTGTCTAGATGAAGATCCTGAAAAAATAATAGTTGAAATTTTAAAGAAAATATATGAGATGAAAAACAAAAAAAGAAAAAAAAAAAAATTTCTATTAAATTCTTCAAAAGATAATAATAAATAAAAAAATATAAAAAAAAGAAGATTGAAAAACTAATCAACATAAAATATAAAGATAAGAATATAGAGAATTAATTTATAAATTTTTATTTTATATTTAAAAACATTAAATAAACATTATCCATTAAATATTATAATTATTAATTAATTATTTTTAATTAAAGAGAAAAAGAAAATTCATTCAAATCAGTTTTATTAAAATTATAAAAAAAGTGATTCACACAATTTATATTCAATCAAAATATGCTCCATGAAAATTATGTTCTTTGAATAGACATTAAAATCTTTAAATTTTAATTATTAAATAATTTTAAAGTATATATTATTCTATAGATTATTTACTTGATAATTATTATAAAATATAATTTTGTTATAACCTTAAAAACAATTTTTCTGTAAATGAATTAGTTTGAATAAACATAACAACACTAGACTGTTCAAATAATAATGAAAATTGTTTCATAAAAAACCTTTCCAAAAACTTATTTATGTCATTTATTTAAAATATAGAATAAAACTTTTAATGTCATTAAAAATAAGAAAAATGGAAATTAAAAGAATTTTAAATATTTTAAATTAGATGTTTGAAAATAATTGTATATAAAAAATGATTGATTATTGATTGAAAAATTAAGAACAAAAATTTGAATGCACGCACTTCATAATCAGTCGTATTTGTCGCAAAATATTAAAGAAATATTTATTACCACTATTATTTATTTTATTTATTTTTTAAAAGCATAAAAATTAGATTATAAGAAAAGATAAAATAATAAATTGATATTGTTAATTATGAGAACAGAAATTAGTTATATTATATTTTAAAAACCATTAATTAATTTAATTTGATTTTTTCAAAATTAAATTAATTAAAAAAATAAATACTTTCATATACCAATAAAAAATCATTAAAATCAAAAATAAAAAGCATAATATTTCTTCTAAATAAAAAATAATTATTAAATAACAAAAAATAAAATAATTTCAAAATTATTAATTCATTTAATCACTCTTAATTTAAGAGTTTAAATTTGTTTTTATATCCATTACTATTTCAATAAAAGAATAAGATTGAATTAAAATATCATTAAACCTAACTAATTTACAATTTGCTTCTATTTCTCCAGAATTTAAATCTTGCATAACAAAGATAGGTTGACACACAATAATTTCACATACTCCTCCTTCTTTTAAAGTTCTATAAATATTGAAAAATCCTTTTGATTTTAAAAATTCCACAGGAGAATTTTTAATAACCACTTTATTAATTGGTTCTTTTTCAAAGGAATCTACATTTTAAATCTGCTGGATGATATATAATTTTCTTTTCCTGAATGATTATTTATAGATTCTAGTTATAATATTCTTTGGATTTTTATATGATTCATTTTTTTTTGGGTATTAAATATTATAAAAAAATATTAATGGATTTAACTAAATAATTATACTTTTTTTCCTTGAAATTTTTGTATTAAATTGAATTTTAGGAAAATATAAATAAAATATTTATTTAAAGTATAATTTTTAATATATCTTTAATCTTTATTTTTTAAATGTTGGTCTTCAATAACTAAATAAAGAAAAATTGGAAAAATATAAAATAAAAACAGAAAAATGGTAAATTAATATTTATATTTTAAATAGAGAAAATTAGATGCTTTAGCAACACATGATTCATGTGGTCTTT
>JAJJLU010003684.1:0-38354 GCA_023807065.1 Isotricha intestinalis
GGATTAATTCTATTGATAACTTTATGTTTATTTTTCAAATCTAATGAAAAAATAAAACTTTTGTCATTTCTATCATAATTATCTACTCCCTCCAAATCTATATCAATTTGTTGTTTTAATAAAATGATGAAAAAATATTAATTGTTGAAGGAATTCATGAATTTTATCAAAAAGAATGGTTAACTAATTTAGATAAAGCATTAAATGGAAGAAAACCAGACTATATTTTAATACAGCATATGGAACCTGATCATTCAGGTACATTGAATATTTTAATAAAAAAATATCCGAATGTTAAAATTGTATCATCTATTAAAGCATTTAATATGATGAAAATGGGAGTATAAATTATGGATAATTATGAAAATTTGTTTAATTCAATATTAGATGGTAAAAATAAGCCCGGTTTATTATTACTTCTTATTATTTTTGCTACTTTTAGAAATATTGATTATAATACTGACGAATTAAGACAATTAATAGATGATTTAAGAGGGGGTATAGATAATGAATAATTTTTATAATCCATATGCTATACAAGGAAATTATTTGCAAGAATTAAATAATATGCGAGGTAGAATAGATAATCAAATACAACAGGTTCAACAGCAACAACAAAATATGCCTCAATTACCTATGCAGCAACCTACAAATTTAACACAAAACTTTCAATTAGCTTCTAATAATAATGGAAATATTAGATTAGTAAATGGAGTAGACTATGTATAAAAAGAAATTGTTTTAACAGATACTTATTTTTTAGCGAATTCATTAAATAGTTTGTGGATAAAAAATTCAAGGGGTGATATTAGAACTTTTGAATTATCTGAAATAAAACTAAAAGATGAAAAAGATTTACTTATTGAAAAATTACAAAAAGAAAAAGAAAGTTTAAAGGAGGATAAATCAAATGAATTTAGTAAATCAAATGGCAAATTACTATATGAACAACCAGATGCAGAATTTAACAGCGAATTTGGAGAACCAATTGAAACAAAACAATCCGCAGATGTATAAGTTTTATCAAGCAGCAAGACAGCAAAACGCAAATCCTAATGATTTGATAAAACAATTAACGGCTAATTATGATGAAGCTACAAAGAAAAGATTTAAAGAACAGGGTAAGCAATTTGGATTAACAGACGAACTATTAAATCAAATTTAGATATCTATATGCTTAATTAAGCATTGATATAAATATTATGAAAGGAGATTTATGCTATGGAAGGAGGTATAGGAATTATACCTACTTTACCAGTAGGTGGAAATAGTGGTTTTGGCTTTGGCGGAGATGGAATTTGGGCATTATTATTTTCGCTATGATATTTAATGGTGGATTTGGTTTCGGTGGAAACTGAAGAAATCTAGCTACTCAAGAATATGTAGCAAGTGAATTTACTCAAAGAGATATTGCTGATGTAAATACAAATCTAAATAATAGTTTCCAAAATACAAATAATGCAATAGCTGCAGGATTTGGAAGAACAAATGACAATATTTATGATTTACGTCAAAATGTATTAGTTGGTGATATGGGTATCCAAAATCAAGTATTAGAAAATAGATATACAAATCAATTAAGTTCCTGACAAACTCAAAGAGATCTCTTAACTCAAACAAATGAGTTGAACACAAATCTATTAACAACAGCTTTACAAGCACAAGCTAAAATGGATGAATGTTGCTGCACATTAAGAGCGCAAGGCATTGAAAATACTCAAAAAATTCTAGATGCTATGAACCAAAACACAATCGACAATCTTCGTTCAGAAGTAAATGATTTGAAAAATACTATTAAAGAAAATGGAATTGGTTCAACAATTATCAATTCTGTAAGACCTTATCCAGTTCCATCTTATACTGTTAGTTCACCTTATGTTGGATTAAATGGTTTTTATGGTTCTAACTGGTATGGAAATCCAATAGTATAATGGCAAAAAGTCTATAAGACAATCTCAATTTGAGAACTTGCTAAAAATAAGATATAGGCAGTTCGCTTATCTCTTTTAATTTTAATATTTAAGGAGGAAAATAATATGAGTGATTTAATACAAGCTACAAATGAAGCTGTTCAAACATTAACAGCAAATACAAGTGATGTTAAATTTAGTAATGTAACATTAAGAACAAATTCAGCTAATTGTCAAACGGGTTGGTGAGGTTACAATGAAGGAGAAGCACAATTTAATATTGTAGCTGGGGGTATATATGATATTGATTTTAATACAAATATAAATTCTGCTACTACTGGTATTATAGGATTAGCATTATTTGCAAATGGTATTCAGCTAACAGGAACAGAAATGGATGAAACTGTAACAACAGCCATGACTGGAAAAATGTTGCTATGAGTAGAAAAATAAGAGTATGCGTTAGAGAAACTGCTACTTTGGTAATTAAGAGAATTCCATCAATATCAATAGTAGGAGTAGCAACTGCTACTGAAATACCATCATTAAAGAACACAAATATTAGCATAGAGAAAATAGCTTAATGAATAATAATAATGATTTTACAATGTTTTTTATCACTTTAGGTTTAATTAATTTATCTATTGGATTAGATAATAATCAAAAGAATATTATACAAGCTCAAAAACAAACTGAGATTGATACTAAACTAAATAAAATATTGGAGCTGTTAGGAAATGGAAGATAATAATTATGATTTTTGGTTTTGGCTAAACGTTATTGCTAATTTTGCTCAATTAGAAAGTTATGAAATGAATAAAAAACAAATTAGTAATGATAGCTGTTACTTGTATTGTAACAATATATACAGCTAAAAAGGAGGCGAAGTAATATGGATAAAAGATATTTTTTTATAGATAAGGATATTTATTTTCAAAATAAAAAATTACCACCAAGAAAAGTTGAATTATTTAATGTAAGATTTGAAAATGATTTTGTTATATGATATGATGAGGATGATAATAGTTATAAAATAGAAAAAGAATATATATTCTCAGAGGAGGTGAAATAATATGGGAAGAAAATTAACAAGTGGGGAAGTAGCTAGAGAATTGAATATTAATTCATATACACTAAAAAGATGGTATGCTTTTTGGGAAGAATTAGAAAATGATGTAGTATATCTTGATGAATTAGTTCAAAATGGAATGCCAGTATTACCAAAATATGAAGTAGAGGGTAATAGAGGTGATAGAATTTGGGATGAAGAAGATTTAGAAGAATTAAAAGAATTTCAAGCTTGGATACCAAAAACAAAAAATGGTATTTTTTCTAAAGTTTTAAGTAGAAAGGAAGATTAATTATGGAAAATATAAATAGAGAATTAGAAGATAATGATTTAAAGAATTTATTATTAGCAGAGTTAATTAATAATTTTTATCAAGATAAATTATCAGCAGACCATTTTAAGAAAATGTGTGATGATTATAATTCAACAATCAAAAAATTATTTAATGAAATGAATATTAATGAATTTGAAACAGATAGCGGTTTAGTTGCTAAATTAACTATTCAAAAAAGAGAGAGTTTTATAGAAGATAAATTAATTGAAAAGTTAATTGAATTGGGTCAAGGAGATATTGTAGAATTAATACCTACTATAAATTATAATAAACTTGAAGATGCTATTTATAATGGTAGAGTAGTTGCAGGTGTATTATCTGAATATAAAACTGTAAAAGAAATACCAACACTAAAAGTTACAGCGAAGAAAGGAGAATAAATTTTATAATAAAAATTAACGAGCAATATTTTATTAGTTAAGAGAATTTATATCAAAAAATACTGAAAATGATGTCAAAAATTTAACACAAAAAATTAAAGAATTAAATCAATATATAAAATATATATATCTAGAATTAACAAGAATGTATTTTAGTACATTTTTACATTAAAGTAATATAAATTATTATCTAAATATAAAAAATGGCTTAAAACTAATTTTAGGAGGTAAATTATGGAAGAAAATTTAAAAAAGTTAAAAGAATTACTGAAAGATTTGAAAATAGCTCAGTATAATCCAGAATATATAAAAACATTAGAAAAAAGTATTGAAAGAATAGAAGAAACAATGAGTTTAGATACAATTAAATTAGATAATATTGAATATTAAGGAGGTATTATATGTCTGAATATATATCAAAAGCAGAAATAGAGACAATTAAATTTACAAGTAGAGCTAGTGTAAAAATAGTAGATAAATCAAAACAAGAACATTATTATACGATTGAATACGGAGAAGAAAGACAAATAGATAATTTTATTGAAGTTGATATACAAAAAGAAAGACAAATGCTTATAGATGATTGTAATCATCAAGTAGATAATCAAATAGAAGAAATAGTTAATACATTTTTAAAATAATTTAAAAAAACTATTTACAAATTTTTTAAAAAATTATATCATTTCATTTTAGTTTTTTATTATATAATAAAATAAAAGTTGCGAATAAATTAAATAGTTATAAACACGACATTAATCTTTTTATATACATTAAGTGGTATAAGTTTTCGCTACTCTTATATCACTTATTTTTATTTTGAAAGGAGTAATTATGGAACCCACCGAAAAAATGGTTAATTTTGCAAAAATTATATCTGAAATGTTAAAAATAGAATTACCAGATATAACAAATTATCGAGATACTCACCAATTTATTAATGAGAATTCTTATGCTTATTGGGAGATGGTTAATTCAGGAGAAGATAATCCAGAATTGCTGAAATTTAAACTTACTAAAATAGCTAAATCTTATGCTAAAACCACTTGTATTTTTGATGAAACTTTTATAGATAAATTAAATAATGTTAAAGGTATATCTGGTATATATTTATTATGGTCAGGAAAAAATTTAGTATATATAGGTAAAAGTCTAAATTAAAAATCAAGGATAGTATCCTCTATCTATGAAAGAAATTCAGAAAAGTTACCTATAACTTCAATATCATTTATAAATACTGTGGTTATTGCAGATATGCATATTTTAGAACCTATTTTAATAACAGAATATAAACCTATTCTAAATACTGAATTTATATGTAAAGATAATTCAAATCATTTTAAATCTAATATAAATATTCTTGGCTTATTTAGGCATAGAATTCCAATAATAAAAAATGATCAGGATTATTGTATGCAAGATAATTTTTAAAGGAGAATATAATTATGCCGATTATTAAAAAGAAATTAGATATAAATTATACAAAATTATGGAATGGTGCTGTACAAAATGAAGAATTAAGTTTAAGGACTAAAGGTTTATTATGGTATATGCTATCATTACCAAATGATTGGGATTTTACAATAGCCGGAATTGCTAGTAAATTAAAAGAAAGTGAAAAAATAATAATAAAAACCCTACATAAATTATAACAATTTGGATATCATAAAAAAGAGCATGTATATGAAAATGGAAGAATTAAAGATTGGAGCTTTTTTTTCTTTAGTGTGAATAAATTATTAACATATTCATTTTTTTTATATTAATGAATTTCTCAATCATTAAAAAAACAAATTAATAATTATATTATTTAATAATTAAATGTCTCTCTAATCAATTTTATCATCTTATATACATAAAAAATAATTTAAATATAATAATTAAAAATTATAAAAAAATGTGCAAAAGATCGATAATATTCTTATTATTTTTAACATCAATTATATGTACAGTTCTAAGAGAAAAGAATTACAATCCTCAAAAATTACAGGAATGTATGGGAAAAAACTATTTAAAATTAAATCCTAATATGATAGAATTATTAAATCTTTATAATAAAGGTAGAATATATTTATTAAATAAAAAACTTGTGAATTTATATCCGGAGAATAATGAAAATGTTAAAAAAGCTTTATATCAATGTTTTGAAGAATTTGGAATTTATAATCAATTTGTAGGTTGTACTTTAGATTGCCTTGATGAATGTGATGATGAAGAAGATTCAAAGAAAGATTCTTGTAAAATTTATTGTAACTCTCTTTTATGTTAAAATTACTTTAAAAATAGAAATTATTTAGATTTTTAAAATTTAAAAAATTTGAACAAATTTTTTGTTTCAATATTGTTTAAAAAATGAATAAATAAATTAATTATCAAAAGAATAAAAAAATCATTTTTGTTAAAAAATTAAGAAATCTTCTTCTTCAAGTTCATTTTTTGTTGTTTGGAGAACTTGATAAGTATAATTACATAAATGACAAAGAACACTTTTATTAACAATATTTCTTTTATATTGGCCACAAATAATATATTTAAAATTTGCAAAATCAAATATTGCTACCGCTAATATAAATGGAATTGAAAGATTTGAAAATCTATTAAATATCGAAGCAGACCCTACGACAGAAGATATTGAATTTAGAAGACAAAGATTATGGAATAGATTGAATACAAATCCATTATTTACAGAAAAAAATCTCCAACAAAAATTAGATGAAATTATTGGAGAAAAAATAGTTGGTATTATGAAATAGCATACAATAATTATATTTTAGATATATATATCACAAGACCAGGAAAAACTTGGTTAAATGAATTGACAAAGTTACAAAAAGTAATGCCCTGTAATATAGAATAGACAATACTTATTTACGCAATTACATGGCAAGCTGTTAAGACAATACTACAAGTTGGAATGATTTAGCTGAAATGACCTGGCAAGAAGTAAAGGAAGAGAATGGATAGATGGCTAGATTTAATTTTACAAATATAACTTTAACAAGTACTGCAGATATAACAGATGTAATGGATAATTTTAATGAGATTGAAAATAATGCCGCTATATTAAGTGATTTATCTCATGTATATTCAATAACATTAACTTCAAGTAATTGGAAATTGGGAGATAATAATTATGAATATACAATTAGCAATGCTAATATGGAAGTAGAACCTCAAATTGTAGATATAGTTTTTGATAACTTAACTATAATACAAGCTCCAATAAATCCAAAACCAAATAGTCAAGCAGCCGATAGTATTAAATTAATTACATCAATAAAACCATCAGTAGATTTAACAGCTAAATTAATTTTAACAAGGGGGATAAGTTAATGAATGTAAGAACAAACGCAGGTTTTTTAGATGCTTTACCAATAGGAGTTATTATGGAATATGGTGGTTCAACAGCTCCAGATAATTGGATGTTATGTCAAGGGCAAGCTATATCAAGAACAACTTATTCAAGATTATTTGCAGTAATAGGAACAGCTTTTGGTAGTGGTGATAGAACAACCACATTTAATGTACCAGATTTTTGAGAGGCTACTTCAATCAGTAAATCATCAAATACAGGATTTGATACTTTAGGTGATGTTATTGGAAGTAATACAACTACATTAACACAGAATAATTTACCTACTTATGTAGATAATGTCACAGCTACTACTGTAAATCAAGCAGGTTTAACTTATAATGGAACAGTTGTTACTGGAGTTACTGTAAGTAAGAAAGATTCTTCTACTCCACAAGCAATTAGTATTCAAAAATCAATAATTATTAATAAAATAATAAAAGTAAATTAAGAAAGGAGATAAATAAATGGCTTATATAGAAATAAGTAATTTACCAGAAACATTTAATTTAGATAATAATAGTGTATTTCCAGTAGTATATCAAGGTGAAACTAAAAAAGTAAAATTTAGTTCATTAGCTGAAATACTAAATTATTTTACATCTGTAAGTTATAATAAAACAACAGGAGTATATACATTTACTAGAGTTAATGGAACTACTGCTTTGTTGTCAAAAGATTTACAATTATCAATTAAAGATGTATCAATATTAAATGGTGTAATGACTATTACTCAACAATCAGGGGTTACTTCAAATATAGACATTACAGAAGCGGATGGTAGTATCACTTATGCTAATTTAGCTGTAGCTTTACAAACAAGAATTGATACGAAGTATTCTAAACCAGGAAGTGGAATACCAAAATCAGATTTAGCAAGCGATATACAGACTTCATTAGGAAAAGCTGATACTGCTATACAAGAACAAGATTTAAATGACTATCAACCAAAAATAGACACTACGCATAAACTAGACGCTGATTTAGTAGATGATACAAATAGTACAAATAAATTTGTAACAAATGCTGAAAAAACACAAATAGAAACAAACACAGCGGATATATCAAATATAAAAGATGGTACTTCAATAGACAGCTTTGGAGATATAGAAACAGTTTTAAGTGCAAAACAAACTCAAATAGATAATTTACAAGCAGAAAACGAAGCCTTATATAATGAGCACCCAGATATAACATCTACAGGAACAAATGTAACATTAAATGGTACAGGTGATTTAAAAATGAAAGTAGATGTTGGGGGAAATAGTATACAGGTACAGTATCAAGGGTATTATAAATTAGAAACAGAACTTCCAACTGATACTCATGACAATGTTACAATAACGCACAATTCAGATGGAAGTTATACAATAAATGGAACATCAACAACTTCATTTAATTTTATAAGTGAACAAAAAACTTTACCAGCAGGGGATTATACTTTTCAAGCTAAATATGAAGGAACTTTGCCTAAAAATGGTTCATCGAGAGCTTTTCTATATGATATAGTAAATATACTTAATAATGAACCAAATACAACGATAAAAAATTTTACTTTAACAGAAACTACTAATTATAAACTATACATTAGAATACAAGCTGATTTTAATTGTCAAAATGTAAAATTATATCCATTATTAGTAAGTGGAATATATACATTAATAAAAATGCCTTCTTTCGAACCATATGTAGGAGGACAAGCTTCACCAAATCCAATATATAAACAAGATATAAACAATGTAACAGGAGATATAGTTGTTAAGGCAAGTAGTAAGAATTTTTTTGATGAAAATATATTTTTAAATGCAAGTGGTTGGACTAAAAACAACGAAGTTTATTCAGGTCTTGTTAGTTGATTATACGCTTATTTTAGTAATATACAAATTGATTTTAAAGAAAACACACAATATACATTATTATTAAAGGGATATGTAAACGAAACTGGTGGAAATATTAGATTTCAATTTGTTTATTCAGACGATAATGTTTCAGCTGTTTATATTACAGCAACAACTCTTTCATCATATTATTTAATTTCTACAGCTGGAAAAACTATTAAATCATTAACAATTGATAATAATTCTGGTAGAACTTTATATATTAAAGAATTTCAACTTGAACAAGGCACATCCGCAACTTCTAATGTTCCTTATTCTACAAACACAGTAATTTTTCCATTATCAAGTGGACAAAAACTAATGCTAGGTGATAAATTAGAAAGTGATGGTATACATCATAAGAGAGGACAGGTCGTTTTAACAGGAACAGAAACTGGTTGGTCTTTAATAACAGAATATACTAATAATATAAGATATGATTGCACTAACGTTTTAGGAAAACTGAAGGAAGCGTTAAATCAAATTATTTTGTTGAAGGAACTGCTGGAACAGATACAACTAATATTGATTTGCATGGTGGAAATGGAAGAATTATTATAACAGCTCCTAAAACAATAGCAACTACTTTACAAGAATTTACAACTTGGTTAGCTCAAAAATATGCAAACAATACACGAGTGATAGTAGAATACGACTAGCAACAGAAACAATAGAATCCTACATAACAGCACAACAAACAGCTTATACTAAACTAAAAGAAATGCAAAGCTATTATGATTTAACTTATATAAATGGTTAAAGTGATAATGCTCAACCTATTATTACAGTTCAAGCAAAGAAATCATTAAAAGTTATGCAAGATGAAATAGATAATATAGAAAGTAGACTTAGTCTATTAGAATAGGAGGAAATTATGACTTTAGTTGAAAAGAAAAGTAAAAGAAAAGCAACAGCTATATTAAATCTAGTAAAATCAGGGGAATATAGTCCTAGTTATGCTTTAATTGTAGCAGAAGAATTAAATGACAATGGAAAGCTTTTAGATGTAGACTACGAACCACTTGCTGAATATCTAGAAAGTTTACTTAATTAACCTGAGGAAATAGTAGAAGAAACTTCTGACATTGAAGAAATACCAGAAGATGTACCTGTTTACGAACCAATAGAAAATTCAGAAAATGAATAATAAATTTTACACATTTTTATATAATAATATAAAGAGGAGATAAATATAAATGGAAAATACTAACATTGAAGTTAAATTAGAATTGTTTGAAGAACAATTAAAAGAACTAAAAGAACAAAATAAAGAATATGAAAAAAACTAACTGCTATTGAAACTTCAAGAGAAAAAACAGAATTTCAATACGAACAGATTATGAAAGCTATTGACAAATTAAATGAAGTAACAATTCCAAATTTAATGAAAGAATTAGAAAATATAAAAAATAAGCCTGCAAAAAGATGGGAAGTTGGTGTAAATGCTTTAATATCTGCTATAGTAGCAGGGCTTGTTGGATTTGGTGTTAGCTATTTAGGAGGAAAATAAATTATGGACTAGATAAATATACTTAAAGAAATAAAGCAAATAGATAATAATGTAACAGATGTTATAGTACCATTACTTAAAGATACTATTGAAGATTATAGAAAAATAGTTTTTAAATTAATTGGTATAGTGACTATATTAATTATTTGCCTACTTTTAATTTCTGCATATTCTATTTATAAATATAATGATTTTTTAAAACAGTTTGAATTTAATACTGAATACTCTCAAGATTTTGATACTGGCGAAAATGGTGATATCATAGATGAGAAAATAGTAGATAGGTGATTATATATGGCTAAATTAAAGCAATCTCTCAAACGAAGTGCTAGAAATAAAAATGCAAAATACAGTCTAACTTATAAAACAGTTTATAAGTTATGCCCAATAGAAAATTCATCATCATATAAATATATTATATCACAAACTAAAAATTTAACTTATAAAGGAAGTTAGCTTATGAGTGAAATATCGAGAGCAATAAATCAATTTTTTAAAGAAGCTACAAAACCAGAAATAAGTGAAGTAGCAAATAAAGTAAATTTTACAGACCATTTATATTTAGTTTATAAATTATATTATATAGAACATAAAGATATAAATTATATTAAAGATGTGACAAATTGTAGTAGAGGTAAAATAAAAGCTGATTTAAGATTAATTATAAAACAGCTTTGGAAAATTATATAAACTTTAGCAAAAATCAGTTGATTTTGGAAAGTGTTGTTATTAAATAATAACACTTTCTTTTTTATATTTAAAAATAAATAATTGATAATTATTTAGTAATTAATACATAATTAATTACTAATTTTTTATGCAAATTTAAAAAATATAATAATAACAAATAAAATTAAAGGGGATATAAAAATGGAAGATAAATTAAATAAAGTTGATGAAATGTTAGAAGGAATTATTGATTTAGCGTATAATCAAGTATCTGTGGCAAAATCAAAAAATTATTTTAGTAAAGATTTAGCTGAAGCTGTAGGAGTTGTAATTTCATTAGCTTATGGAAGGATTGGTAAAAATGATAAATAGATTAATTAATATGGAAGTACCTTCTATTGAAACATTTAATGTTGTTCCTATAAATAATACAAATTATACTATAGAAGAATATGCTAAAGCATTTATAAATGGGATGGGAGAAACTCAGCGAAATAGATTTAAGAAAATGTTAGAAAATGGAATTAAGTGTGGGATGAGTGTAGCTGATAATTATGGTATAAATTATGATGAATTTATAGAAGAAGTTAAAAAACAAATAAAAGCAGAAGGAATTTGTTTCCAAACAAAAACATTTGAAGAATTAGAACATTATTTACAAACAGGTTCTTTTCCAGATGCAAATCAAGCAAGAGGACAAAGACAACCAGAAGCAAGACAAAATAGACAAGTAGAAAGAGAAACACCAGCAACACCAGTGGGTAGATGCCCAACAAGTTACAATGAGGAGGATAACTTTTAATGAGTATATCTGAAATATTAAAAAAATTATTAGGTGAAATAGAACCAGTTGGCGAAACTAATGAAGATAATAAAAGATTTAATAATATTCAAAATTATTATGAAGTATTAAGTTTTATATTAGCTCAATTATCAGATGCTAGTAGATATAAAGATAAACCTCAAGCTTCATTACAAAGAATAGATGAAGAATGTTATGATATCTTAAAAGAATATAATATAGAGGAGTAATATAATGGATTTGTTTAATATACCAGGTATTCCTTCAACAAAGGAAATTGATAGTAAAATATTAAATAAAACAACTAAAAAACCTTCAAAGGTAGTAGCAAAAGCTGGAATGAGTTTACAAGAAAGAATATCAAATATTAAAAGACTTGTAGATGAAAATTTAGGTGAATATAAAGAAAAATACGATTATATTAGAAATGAAAAAGATTTAGAAAACTATATATCTTTATGTATTCAAAAAAATATATGTGCAATAGATACAGAAACAACAGGACTTAATCCTATGTTAGATGATATAGTAGGTTTTTCTTTATATACACCAGGATTGAAAGCAGTATATATACTTATAAATCATATAGATTATATAACAAATGCAAAAGTAAGTAACCAATTATCAAAAGAATTTTGTAAAGAACAATTACAAAGACTTGTAGATAATAATGTAAAAATAATAATGTTTAATGCAAAATTTGATTTAAGAGTATTAAGACATCAAATAGGAGTATATTTAACAGCATATTGGGATGGATATTTAGCACAAAGATTATTAAATGAAAATGAAAAAGAAAATGGCTTGAAAGCATTACATAATAAATATTAAAAGGTGAGAAAGATGCTTTTGCATTTAGTGATTTATTTGAAAAAATAACTTTTGATTTAGTACCAATAAATAGTGGATATATATATGCAGCAAGAGATGCAGAAGTAACATTTGAATTATACCAATATCAAAAACAATTTTGAGATAAATCAAGTCAAAAATGTATTGATAAAGAATTAACAGAAGTTGCAGATGTATTTAGAGAAATAGAAATGCCTTTAATAAATGTAGTAGCAGATATGGAAGATAATGGTATTAAAGTAGATTTAGATTATTTACATCAATTATCAGAAAAATATAATAATTTACTTGTAGAAAAAGAAGCTGAATTTTATAAATTATGTGATAAATATAATGATAAAATAGAAGAATATAGAAGAAAAAACCCATATAATAAATTAGGTAGTATGATAAATATACCAAGTTCTACACAAATAGCAATATTATTATATGATATATTAGGAGAACAACCAGTGCCAAGACAACCAGTTAGAGGATTAGGTGAAGAAGTATTAAAAGCAATAAATAATGAATTTTGTCAAGCTATATTAGATTATAGGGAAGTAGCAAAATTAATATCAACATATATAGATAAAATGGAAGCAATAATTAATCCAAATGATGGTAAAATTCATTGCTCATTTAATCAATATGGCGCAGATACGGGAAGATTTAGTAGCCAAGACCCAAATATGCAAAATATACCTTCAAAAAATCATGACATTAGAAAAATGTTTACAGCTGATGAAGGATATATACTTATGTCTAGCGATTATAGTCAGCAAGAACCGAAGGTCATGACGCAGATGTGTGGTGACCCTAAAATGTTACAAGCATATAAAGATGGAAAAGATTTATACGCACAAATAGCTGCATTAGCATTTGATAAACCTTATGAAGACTGTTTAGAGTTTTATTTAGATGAAAATGGAAAGAAAACAGATAAAACAAATAAAGAAGGTAAAGGAAGACAAAGTCAAGCAAAATCAATACTTTTAGGTATATTATATCGGAAGAGGTATTACAAGTGTAGCAGAACAATTAAAATGCAGTAAAGAAAAAGCACAAGAAATACAAGATAAAGTATTTAAAGGATTTCCAGCAATTAAACATTTTGATAAAGATAGTAAAGATATGGCTAGAGAAAAAGGTTATGTTACTACATTATGGGGAAGAAAAAGAAGATTACCAGATATGCAATTAGAACCTTATGAATTTGATTTTAGTAATTTTGTAATTGATGATTTTGACCCATTATCTTTCAATAATGATTATACAGAAAATTTAATAGAAAATGAAAAACAAAAAGCAATACAATATTATACAAAGCAATTAGATAAAGCATATGGTAGAGTAGCAAAGGAACAAGTTAAAGCAAAAGCAAAAGAAGACCGAATTATTATAAAAGACAATGGAGGATTTATATCTCAAGCTGAAAGACAATGTGTTAATAGTAGAATACAAGGTTCAGCAGCAGATATGTCAAAGAAAGCAATGATATTAGTAGGAAATAATAAAAGACTTAAAGAATTAGGATTTAGATTATTAATACCAGTACATGATGAATTAATAGGAGAATGTCCAATAGAAAATGCAGTTGAGTGTAAAAAATTATTTGCTCAATTAATGTCATATGCAGCTAAAGATAGATTAGAAGTACCAATAAGCTGTGATGTTGAAGTTACAAAGTGTTGGTATGGAGATACAATAGAATTGGAGGAGTAATAATATGGGTTTTGATTTATATTTTGCAGGAGGACATACAGAAGGTACAGATGATTATATAATATCAAAAAATTATAATAGATTATTATCACAAATAAATGAACGAAAAGTTGTTTATAAATTTATGGAAGCAAAGAAAAATGGTAGGACAGGTAAATTACTTATAGATTCTGGAGCATTTAGTGTTCACAAAAGTGGTAAAAATGTAGATTTAGACGAATATATACAGTTTTTAAATTATAACCATGAATTTATAGATTACTATATACAATATACCAGGTAAATGGGGTGAACAAAAAACAATAGAACAAATAACAGAAAGTCCTAAAAAGACATGGGAAAATTATTTGTATATGTGTAGCAAATTAATTGAACCTAAAAAATTATTACCAGTTTTTCACCAAGGTGAAGATTTTAAATATTTATCACAAATGTTAGAATATAGAGATACAAATAATAACCCAATAGAATATATATGTATAAGTAGTAATAAAGAATTACCTACAAATCAAAGAATAGATTTTTATTATAAATGTTATGATATTATAGAAAACAGTTCAAACCCAAATGTTAAAATACATTCATTAAGTACACAAAGTAAAAAACAATGTGAATTATTCCCATTTACAAGTTCTGATGCAACAAGTTGGATATTAAATGCTGCTAATGGTTGTTTATATACAGATTTTGGAACAGTTTTAATATCAGATGTACAAGCAGTTAAGAAAGATAATGTATTAAATAATGTAGCATTATCACAATTTACAAATTATGTAGAAAAAAGTGGATATAATATAAATGAATTATCTAATGATTATAAGAAACGAATTTATTGGAATATAGATTATTTAGGTAATTGGAGTAATAATAATTATGAATATAAAGGACCTAAATCATTTAAACAAAATAGATTATTTTAAGGAGTTATATTATGATTATTGGAATAATAAGTTATTTACCTAATGATGAAAATTTAAGACTTAAAAGGTTACAAGCACATCATAAACAAATTGAGCTATTAAATAAATTAAATTGTAATATTTATATATTGGCACAAAATTATAAAAAAGAGGAACTATTAAATAATAACAATATACATTATATATTATTTGATAATGGTATTGGCCTATCTAATGCTAGAAATGAGTTATTAAAAAGATTTTATAAATCTAGTGAAGATTGGATGTTATTATGTGACGATGATAGATATTTTTATGATTATTACAATATATATGACTTTTTTAGTGAACTAAATATTACATCTTCAAAGTTTTTACAATTAGACTATATAAGAAGTCATATGGCTTCAAAATTACCATTTAAGAAACAAATATATGAACAACCTTTAAATTTAACACATTATGTATTTGAGGATACACAAACAATAGGTGATACAGGAATAGCAATTATTAAAAACTTTAAAAAATATTATAATAAAGAATTATATTATGATAATTTAAAGGCAGAAAATGGAGAAGGTTATGAGGATAAAGATTTTTGTTGTCAACTTAAACTAAATCATATTATGACACATATACTAACAACATTTATATCAGCTTCATACAATTATACAGAAAATTCAACTTTATTTACATCTATGGATAATAGACTTGAATTACATGAAAATAATAATATAGCAGTTATAGAAAGATATAAATTTACAGATTTATTTATAAATAACCATTTAAATCCTATATATAAGGATGAACCAATTACAATAGAACGACTTAATAAAATTACTATTCCAGATAATTTAAAACCTGAATATAAAACACTTAAAAATATATTATTTTAGGAGGTATAGTATGCAAAAAATATTATTATATAGTGGTGGTATGGATTCTTGGTTAATAGATAAAATATGGAAACCAGATAGAAGAATTTATATAGACATGCACACAAGATATTCCCAACAAGAGATAAAATCAATTAAACAAAGGCGAAATGATGTTGAAATAATTGATTTTCCATTAGGTCAATGGAAAGGGAAGATAAAATAATTCCTTTAAGAAATTTATATTTACCAATGGTTATATGCAATATAACAGGTGATGAAGATGTAGATATATGTTTAGGTGCAACAGCTGGAGATAGAGTATTAGATAAAAGTAAAGATTATGTATCAAAAGCTAATGAACTTTTAAATTATTTATATCAACCACAATGGTGGATACCAAATGGTAAAAAAGTAAATATAAATATTGATTTTAAAGATTATACTAAAGAAGATTTGTTACAGAAATATTTAGATATGGGTGGAGATTTAGATATAGCATTTAATGAATCTTTTAGTTGTTATGAACCAGATAAGAATGGTAATGTATGTTATCATTGTAAACCATGTTTTAGAAAATTTGTAGCTTTTGAAACTATGAATTATAAATTCCCAGAAGAAGTTTTACAAAAAGTTATACCATATATTTATAGTGAAATAGTACCTCAAATAGTTGCTGGTACATATGGTAGAGGTGAAAAAGAAGAAAAAGCAATTTTAGATGTAGTAGAAAAATATAAGGAGTATATATAATGTCAAAAGTAATAGCAATAGATTTTGATGAAACAATAACTGATAATACACCATATCCAATTATGGGTAATTTACGACCGGAAGCAATTAAATATATTAAATTATTATATTTTAATGGGTATACATTAATATTATGGACTTCAAGACAGGATGAATATTTACAAGAGGCATTACATTTATTAAACAATAATAATTTATTAAAATATTTTACTTTTATAAATGATGATGGGCTTAATAGAAATTGTAGCAAAATAGTTGCTGATTTTTATATTGATGATAGAGCTTATATGGGTAAATTAAATTGGAAAAAAATTTATAAATACATTGCAGGAGCGCATAATTTAAAACTTAATTATGAAAATAAGTGTCAAATTTTACATGGTCATAATTGGCTAGTAACTGTTTATTGTAAAGCAAAAGAATTAGATGAAAATGGAATGATAATTGATTTTAAACATATTAAAAATGCAATAATGGATAAATTAGACCACCAATATATTAATGATGTGGTAGACTTTAATCCAACAGCAGAAAATATGTCAAGATGGATTTGTGAACAAATACCCGATTGCTATAAAGTATCAGTACAAGAAAGTGAAGGTAATATAGCTATATATAAAAAGGAGGACTAATATGATTCCAGTAGCAGAAATATTAGGTCCTACAATACAAGGTGAAGGTCCTAATACAGGCGTAAAAACTTTATTTGTAAGAGTTGTGGGATGTGATTTTCATTGTGAATGGTGTGATAGTAAATTTGCATGGAAAAAGTATGAAAACAGTAAATTTTATACTGATGTTGATTTAGCAGCAGAGCTTATAGATAGATGTGATAAAACTCATACAAAACATGTTATATTAACAGGTGGAAATCCTTGTTTATATAATTTTGAAAAAGTTATTGATTTATTACGTGATAATGATATAAATGTAGATATAGAAACTCAAGGTAGTATATTTCCAAAATGGCTAAATAAATTAAATTTAGTGGTAATAAGTCCAAAAGCACCATCTAGTAAGCAACCTGATGTATTTAATAAGGTATTGGATTTTATTTATAGTATGCCTATACCTCAAGTAGTTATAAAAATACCAGTATTTAATGAAGAGGATTTAAAATTTGCTAAAGTATATTATTCATTAGTTAGAGACTTTCAATGTAGAAAACCTGGTTTAAAATTGTATATAAATGTAGGTAATACTAATACAACAGAAGATGGTAATATAAGTAAAAGAGTATTACAAGATTACAAAACTTTAATTGAAAAGATTTGTGATAGTGATATGGAAAATGTTTATATAATGCCTCAATTACATACATTAGTATGGGCAATAGACAAGGAGTATAATATGGAGAATAAATTTAATAGAAAGAAAGTTGAAAAAGCAGTTGCTAATCTTTTAGAAGCTATGGGACAAGATATAGAACGACCAGGCTTAAAAGAAACACCTAGAAGGGTTGCAGGATATTGGGAAGAACTTTTAGAAGGTGAACAATATACAAATAAAGAAATAGCAGAAAAATATAATAAAAGTTTTGAAGTAGGATATAGCAATTCAGTCGTTAAGAAGTTGAAAATGTATTTTCACATTGTGAACATCATTTAGCTTTAATTTATAATGGAACAGCTTACATTGCTTATATTCCTACACAAAACAATAATGGCACATATAAGGTATTAGGTTTAAGTAAAATAGATAGAATTGTACAATTATGTTCTAAAAGGTTACAATTACAAGAAAAATTAGCAGCAGATATAGCAGAATGTATATCATTAGCAACAGGTTCTGATATGGTATATGTACAATTAGTTATGAATCATGGATGTGTAAGTGCTAGAGGACCTAAATCACAAGGAAAGACAGATGTAACATTTATAACAGAAGATTTAAAACAAATGCCTGAATTAAGACAGGAAATAGAATCTAAAATTGCTAATTTAAGGAGGAATTAATAATGCAAATTAAAACAGAGTTATTGCAAAAAATGGTGGCTAAAGCTATACAAGGTAGTTCATTTAATAAAATGATACCTCTTACAAGTTTAATAGGAATAGAAGTTAAAGGAAAAGACCTAACTTTAACAACAACAGATGGAAGTAATCAATTAAAAATAAAACAACAAATAGATTATGACCCAGTATATGGATTCAAGAATTTTATACAATAGTAAATGCAGAAACATTTGCTAAATTAATAGGTAAAACAACAAAAGAAAATATAGATTTAGAGAATAAAGACAATTATCTAGAAGTAATAGGTAATGGTTCTTATAAATTAGAAATAGCAATAAATGAAGAAGGCGAAATGGTAAAATTTCCAATAATAGTAGAACAATTACCAACAACAACTTATAAAATTAATTTAAATAATTTACAAGAAACAATAAAAGTAGCAAAAGCATCAGTAGCAAAGACAATGGAAGTACCTTGTTTAACAGGATATTATTTATCAAATAATATAATATCAACAGATAGACAGGTTATGTGTAGTATAGAAAATGAATTAATAGAAGAGCCAGTATTAATATCAAGTGAAATGGCAGAATTATTATTACTTGTAGAAGGTGATAAAGAAATAGATTTTGCAATGGATAATGGCAATATAATATTCTTTAATAATAACTATATAATAACAGGAAAAGAATTAGAAGGAAAAGAAAATTATCCAGTACAAGCAGTAGAAGGATTATTAAAAACAGCTTATGATAATACAATAAAAGTTAATAAAACAGAATTATTAAATATATTAGACAGAATGAGCTTGTTTATTACAGCATATGATAAGAATGGCATATATTTAACATTTAATACAGAAGGAATATCAATACAAAGTCAAAAATCAAATGCTATTGAAACAATAGTATAACCAGAAGAAAGACCAACATTTGATTGTCTAGTAGATATAGAAATGATGAAAGCACAAATAGAAACAATATCAACAGATGAAGTAGAAATACAATATGGACAAGAAAAATCAATTAAAATAGTAGATGGAACTATTAGTCATATAATTTCACTACTAGATAAAACAGAATAATTAAACAAGGAGAAAGAATGGTAGATAAAACTTATTTGCAAGTAAGTTCTACAGAAACCTAACTACTTATATTGAAAACCGGTTATATTATATAAGAGTTTAAATTAGGAATAATTTATTCGCCTTCTTTATTTTATATAAAGGAGTAAATAATATGCGAAATAGTCTAAAAAATGTTGCTAAACTTATAGATGCTGCAAATGAAACTATACCTATAGAAGAACAATTTTTAAATGATTTACAAGTAAGTATAGAAAAATCAGCAGAACAAAATGCAAGTAAACCATCACAGACTTATAAACCAAGTGGTATGAATTGTAATAGGTCAATGGTATATCAAGTATTAGGATATGAACCAGCAAAAAGGAAAAGCTAGTTATCAATTAGAAGGAATATGTGAAAGTGGAACTGATAGGCATATAAGAATACAACAAGCAATAGAAAATATGAAAAATGTTTTAAATATAGATGTAGAATATATAGATGTAGCAGAATTTGTAAAACAAAGAAATCTAACAGATTTAGAAATAAGAGAAAAAAGTGGTATGGAAACAAAACTATACCATAAAAAACTTAATATGTCTTTTATGACAGATGGAATTATTAGATATAAAGGTAAATATTTTATATTTGAATTTAAAACAGAAACATCAGATAAGTTTTATCAAAGAAAAGGAGTAGATAAAAAACATTATAATCAAGCAACAGCCTATTCAATAGCATTTAAGCTAGATAAAGTATTATTTATTTATGAGAATAGAAATACCTTGGATAAAAAAGCATATATAAAAGAAGTAACAGAATAAGAAAGACAAGAATTAATAGATAGAATTAACTATTGTAATGATTGTATATATGATGATAAAATACCACCAATACCGGAAGATATGGATAAAAGAAATTGTAGATATTGTGCTTATCAAATTTATTGTAGAGAGGATATATAATATGGTAAAGGTAATATAGAATAGAATACCTAGTTATGAAGAACTAAAATCATTAGATAAAAATTATGAATATAGTTATATTATATATGATATAATAGGCTCTGGTTATTTAAGAATTTACTATAACGAAGATGAAAATGGAAAAATATCAGTAGATTATTTAGAAGGTGGTTATTTACATAGTATAGGATTACCAATAAGAACTAAAACTAAAATAATAGAAAACAAATTTTATAATTTAATCAAAATTAATTACAATAAAATAATTAAATTTATTAAAATAGTTAGAGAAACTATTATGGAGGAATTAAATAAAAGGGAATAAATAGACGGAAAGGCTTTTGAAGATAATTTAAGAAAACAATTTAATAAATTATCAGATACGGTATGTATTCGACTTTATGATGTAACAATGGGCTATAAAAATATAGATAATCCATGTGATTTAATAGTATATAGAAATGGCACTTTGAATATGTTCGAATTAAAAGCTATACATGGTAATTGTTTAAATTTTAAAAGCCATATAAGAGAAAATCAATGGAATAATTTAGTAAAATATGATTTATACCCAAATGCAGGAATAATTGTATGGTTTATTGATTTAGATAAAACATTTTTTATACCTGGATATGATTTCAGTTTTGCTAAAAATACATTAAATAAAAAATCATTTAATGCAATAACTGATGAATATTTTAATGATACTTATAAAATAAATGGAAAAAAGAAAAGGACATTTTTTGGTTATGATTTAGATAGTTTTTTAAAGGAGATAGAATAAGGCGAATAAAAGTGAATTTCTAGCAAATGAAATAGAAACAAAGAAAATAGAAGTATTACAAGATAGAATAGATAATAATAGTAAGTTAATCAATGATTTAACAAATAAATTAGTAGCAGATTATTGTAAACAATTAGATGATTATGTTAGATTTATACAAAGTATATTACAAGATGATAAACACCCACCAACAGCACAAGAATTAGATGATTTTGTGATGAATTTGCCGGTGTTGTTATATTTTTGTGGCGAAGCACAGGAAAATCTAGGTATAAAACAAGATGTGGCTAAAGCAATAAAACAAGAAAAATATAATGAAGTATATAGGGAATTACAAAAGGGAACTATAAGTGATAAAACTTCAAAAGCAGAATTAGCAGTACAAAGTGAAGAAATAACAAGAATTATCTATGATAGGAGTTATAAAATTGTAAAAAACAAACTTGAAGCAGCCTATGAACTTTTAAGCTCAATTAAAAAAGTTATAAGCAGGCTTATGTCGGAATATGAATTAGGTGGAGTAGATAGTGGAAGATTTCAAAATAAATAGTATTAATTCTAACGACAATTAAAAATAAGCCATTTTTATATGAAAGGAGTATAATTATATGTCTGAATTAGATGCAATCATCAAACAGCTAAATAAAAAGGAAGATATACCTGTAATAAGTGAAGGTGTACCAAAAAGACAATTAGGCAAATATACAATTTAGCTCACCATTATTAAATTACATGAGTTATGGAGGAATACCAAAAGGAACAGTAATAGAAATTGCTGGAGAAGAAAATGGAGGAAAAACAACAACAGTATTGGATTTATTAGCAAATGCACAAAAACTATTCAAAAAAGAATATAAAGAAGAAAAGAAAAAAGATGAAAAAGCAGAAATAAAAAAAGTAATATATTGTGATTGTGAAAATACATTAGATAAAGAATGGGCAGAAAGATTAGGAGTAAATACAGATGAATTAATATTATTAAAACCAATGGCACAATCAGCAGAAGAAATATTTGATATCTTACTAAAAATGATGGAAACAGGTGAAGTAGGACTAGTAGTAATAGATAGTTTAGGTGTAATGGTAAGTCAACAAGCATATGATAAAGATGTACAAGATAAAACTTATGGAGGAATAGCAGCAGCATTAACTGTTTTTGGAAAGAAAGCTCAAATGATATGTGCAAGAACAGGTTGTGTATTATTAGGAATAAATCAAGTAAGAGAAGATATGGCTGGATTTAATAGAGTAATAACAACAGGTGGAAAAGGTTGGAAACATTTATGTACTTTTAGATTTATATTTAAAAAAGGTGATTTTATAGATGAAAATAATAATAGTATAAAAAGAAGCTCAACCAGTCCAGCAGGAAATTTAATAGAAATAGCAATAGTAAAAGATAAAGCAGTAAAGCCAGATAGATTAAATGGATATTATACATTAAAATATAATACAGGTGTAGATGTATTAAATGATACAATATAATTAACTTGTTGGTATGATATAATTAGAAGAAGAGGTTCATATTTTGATATAATAGATATAGAAACTGGAGAAGTAATGAGAGAATATTGTTCAGATGACCCCGATAAAGAACATGGAGAAAGCGCTTATGATTTAAAATTTCAAGGTAAAATAGCTTTATTAGATTATTTAAGAAAAGATAAAAAATTATTTGAAAAAATATATAAACAAATAAATGAGAGATTGGTAGAATAATATGAAAAATAAATCAAGTACAAGATACTATTCTAGCAAACAAGAAAAGCAAATAGCTACAACAGTAGGCGGTAAATTACAACCAAATAGTGGAGCAACATTATTTAGTAAAGGCGATGTTAAAAACGATGAGTGGTTATTTGAAGCAAAAACTTGTATAAAAGAACAAGAGAGTTTTAATATTAAGAAAAAATGGTTAGATAAATTAAAACAAGAAAGTTTTGCAATGCGAAAAGAATTTTTTGCATTAGTTTTTAATTTTGAATATAAAAATCGGTGAAAATTATTATATAATAAATGAAAGAACATTTAAACAAATTTTAGTTTTACTAAATGAGCGGGAGTAAATAAATTATGACTAAAGAGGAGATTAATAACTTAATTTTAGATAATTTAGAATTAGCTTATTCTTTAGCTAATAAATATAGAAAGAAAATTCATAATTTAATTGAGTATGAAGATTTAAAATCAACTTCAATGTTAGCATTAGTTAAAGCCGCAAATATATATAAATCAGAAATAAAAAATCAATTTTCTACTTATGTTTATATAGTAATAAGAAATGAGTTAGTTTTATTTATTAGAGATAATCTAAAAGAAAATAGAGTTGTTAGTTTAGATAATTTAGTTATAGATAATGTCCCTTATTTAGAATTGCAGGCAAGTTCAGATAATATTGAAGCAGATTTTATTGAACAACAAAATGCAAATGAGTTAAATAAATATATAAATGAACTACCTGAAAAGTATAGAATAATAATAAAATTAATTAAAGAAGGTAAAACCCAACAATATATAGCAGATTTATATAATATTTCACAACCGAAAGTAAATATGCTATATAAAGAAGCAATATCATTATTAAGACAAAAATATATTATAAAAGGAGATATTAGAATTGAGTAATAATCAAACTTTGGCTGTAAAATATAGACCAGCTAGTTGGCAAGATTTAACGGAACAAGAATACATAAAATCAATACTAGAAAATCAAATAAAAATAAATTCAGTTAAAAATGCGTATCTTTTCACTCGGTCCTGTTGGAAGTCGGCAAGACAACATCAGCAAGAATATTTGGAAATAAAATAAATGAGGGACAAGGAAATCCAATAGAAGTAGATGCAGCAAGTAATAATGGAGTTGACCAAATAAGAACTATAATAGATGATGCAAAATTTAAACCATTAGATGGCAAATATAAAATATATATTTTAGATGAATGCCACATGTTAAGTATAGGCGCTTGGAATGCGATGTTAAATCTATTAGAAGAACCTCCTAAAACCACAATATTTGTATTATGCACAACAGACCCGCAGAAAATTCCAAAAACAATTCTATCTAGAGTTCAAAGATATGATTTCAATAAAATTAGTTTAGATGGAATAGTTGATATATTGAAGTATATAATTTTTAAAGAAAACGAAGAAATTAAAAATTCTAATATAGATGATATTGAAGATATAAAAAATGGAATGATATATTATGATATTGATGCATTAAAATATATTGCTAAATGTTCAGAGGGTGGAATGAGAGATGTTATTAGTATGTTAGATAAATGTTTGTCTTTTACACATAATTTAGGAGTTGAAGAAATAGTAAAAGCATTAGGTATAAGTGATTATGAAAGTTTAAATATTTTATTAACATATATACTATGTCACGATAGTAAAATTTGTATTGAAACCATTTAAAAAATATATTGGCAAGGCAAAGATTTAAAATATTTTATTAAACAATTTATACAATTTATTTTAGATGTTTGTAAATATCAAATATATAATAGTTATGATTATATTCAAATACCAAATACAGTAAAATTAGAAAATAATTTAGATTATAATAAATTATTAAATATATTAGATAATATTATAGAATTAAGTAATCAGATAAAATACGAACAAAATCCAAAGATACAAATAGAAAGTAAAATATTATTGTTATGTAGAGGAGAATAAAATATGATAATTGAAAATACAAGAAAAGCTACAAGAGAAGAACTTATAAATAAAATTGAAGAATTACAAAAAGAAAATCAAGAAATAAGACAATGGAAATATACTATTGATACAATAGAAGATTTAGACAAATTAAAAGAATTAGATTTAATTAAAATCAAAGGAAAAGAATATATTAGTAAAAATAAAATAGAGCATAAAATAAAAATATTGAAAGAAGAAAGAGAAGAATATAATAATTCTATTATAGCAAGTAATTTATTAAGTCAAATATATTTATTAGAAAGTATTTTGGAGGATTAAATGATAGGTCAAAAAAAAGTATTAAGATATATTGATAATTTAATTAAAAAAGGATTTCCTAGATTTATAATAATAACAGGAACAAAAGGACAAGGAAAAACAGAATTAGCAATAGAAATAAGTAAAAAATTAAAAATTCCATTTTGTAATATAGGAACAAAAATAGATGATATAAGAGAAATGATAGAAATGGCATATAAGCAAACAGAACGAATAATATATTTAATACAGAATGCAGATAAAATGAGTTTAAATGCTAAAAATAGTTTATTAAAATTAGTTGAAGAACCTCCTCAACAAGCATATATAATAATGGAATTACAACAAATAGAGAATACATTAGATACAATAAAGAGCAGATGTCAAGAAATAAAAATGGATAGCTATGAATTAAAAGACATTGAAAAATTTATAGAAAAAGAAAAAGCTGATTTAGATGAAGAAAATGAAAAGATAGTAAAATGTTTAGCAAAAAATGTTTTGAAGTAAAAGAACTTATAAAATATAATCCAGTAGAGTTCAAGAGTTATGTTGATAAGGTAGTGGAAAATATAGATAAAGTACAAAGTGCAAATAGCTTTAAAATAAGCGATAAATTAGATGTAAAAGATGATGGAAATGGATATAATGTAAAGCTATTTTTAGAAAGTTTAGGCTGGAGCTTTTTTGGCTAAATATTATATATTAATGAATGAACATACAGAAGAAGGATGTACTTTATGTTTATATACTTAAAATATATTGATATAATATTAAATGTTCAAAGCATTATAGATATGTTAATTTTAGATATTAGAAAGGAATTAAAATAGTGAATTTTATAGATTGGTTAAATCAATATAAAGATAATGTAAATGCTGTATTTAGAATAGAATATACATCAGGCAATAGTTTTACATCAGAAACTATAGGAAGTGGAAAAGCTTTAATAAATTTTATAGAAAATAATAATATACAAGAAATAGATATACATTACATAGATAGATTATTTTAGAAAGGAGTTATGATAATAAATAGTAAATATGTTAGTGGCAGTATATTAAATGAGGAACATACTTTAAATGTTGATAAATTAGTTAATATAATTTCAAATTTAAAATGGAATTATTATGAGCAATATCATCAAGAACCTAGATTTATTAAAATGCCTATATGGGTATATGTATTATTACAACAATTTACTAGACAAATAATTGGATTTTATGAACGAATAGAAAATGGAGAAACAATACCTATGTATATGGGATTACAAATTTGTGATACAATTAGTATTAGTAAAATAGAAGATATAGAGGTGTTTTAAATGGAAAAATATATAATTCAAATAGAAATATTAAGGGTAGTACAATATATAATTTGGTTAATTAGTTTGTTTTGGTTAGGTTATGAAATAGGACAGCAAAAAATTATAAAGGAATTAATGAAAAAAGATTTACAGAGGTTAAAGAAATATGAATATTCAAGAATTTCAGAAACAAATAATAGATAAAAATTAGATAATTTATATATATTTCTACGGGGAAGAAATAGCAATACAAAAAATATATATAAATAAAATAACAGAAATAAAAAATTTAGAAATACAATATATAGAAGAATATAAACAAATTCATAATAGTCTAAAAGTACAAGATTTATTTAATATAAAAAAGTTATATATTATATTAGATGATTTAGATATATTAAAACAAGAAGATGTATGGCAAGAAATAAATTCGAATGAAAATATAATAATATTTAAGTATAATAATTCAGATAAAAGAAATAAATTTTATAAACAATTTGAAAATAGAATTGTAGAATTTAATAAATTATCAGATGAAGTATTAATAAAGTATATACAGCAAAAAATTCCATTAAATAATATAAACTGCAAAAAGTTAATTGATATATATAATAGTTCATATAATCAAATACTTATGGAAATAGATAAGATTTATATATATTATTATTCACAAGTATAAATCAATCATCTCCAAATATAGGTATAATAGGGGATAAAAAATATTTTAAGCGTAAAGTTAAATCTATAATAAAAAAGATAAGACATTATGATTTTATGTATGCAACTAAAGAATTAACTCGATATACTATAATAATAAATGGAATAGAAACCACATATATACAATTAGAAAATTTAGAAGATTTAAAAGATATATATTTTAGGAGGTATATATGCTAATAATAAATACAAGAAATAAGACAATAAATTCTAAATATAGATTATCTCAATTACAATTAAGATTATTGTTATTATTAAGTGATAATGAGGTACATGAGTATAAAGAAATACTTAAATATTTATATTATGATAGTAATGATAAACTACAAAATAGATTAAGAATTATAATTAGTCGATTGCGAAAAAATATAATTTAGAAATTAAAATAATAACTGGATTTGCATTAATGGATAATAAAGAAATATTCATAGAATAAGACATAAATAAGTGTCTTATTTTTTTATAATAAAATTTTAAAAGTTTTATATAATAATATTATATAAAAGGAGAATTGTTTTCTATGTTTATGAGTGATACATATTTAGATAAGTTAATTGATAAATTTATAAAAGAAATGGAAAAATCCACTAAAGAAAGAGAAACTTATTTAATAGATATAGAAGATAATGATTTTATATTTAAAGAAATTGGAGGCAAATAATAAGGGAAATAAAATATCAGCTATAAAAATATTAATAACTCCGGAGAAAGATATATTATAAAATGAAATTACAAATATGATAATATCTATAAATAAACAATTAAATAATATTGGAAATTTATCAATAACCTTAATATATAAATAAAGAGGAAAAAACGAGATGGCAGAAATACATATAATAGAAGAATTAATTTGTATAAATTGTAAATATAGACTTTTATATTTAACCTCATCAAATTTATGGCTAAAACAATTAGAATGCTCAAAATGTAGAGAAACTGGATATATAATAAGTACTGGTGAATTAATATCAGATGAAATATATGAAAAAATTCGTAAAGAAAATCCAGAATTAAAATTATATAGAGTAAATACAATGATAGAAAGCGACAAAAATATGTAAATATGAAGATAACAAGAAAAAGGATAATAAAGATAATAATATTATAATAACATAATATAAAACTAACCTAGAACTAAACCTAGTGATAAAAAGATATATAGAAAGGAGTTATATAATTGAATAAGAAAGAAGACAATAAGAAAGAAAAATACAATTATAGAACAGTAAAATTAAGACAGCAACAAGAAGCATTTGTAGATTGTATAATGGAAGGTAAATCATATTATGAAAGTTATATAACGGCATATCCAAGAAGTAAAAAATGGACAAGAAATGCAATACAAGTAGCAGTAAATCATATGATGGAAAATGAGAATATAAAAGCTAAATTAGCTGAATATGGTTGGAGGGATAAAACAAAGATATATTGGACAAGACAAAAGGCATTAGAAACAATAAACTATGTAATGGATATGAATAGAAAAGATATGGAAAGAATAGAGCAAGCGTATGAAGATGAAATACAAATACTAAATGCTCAAATAATGGAATGTAGTCAAGCAATGGCTCAAGAAACAAATCCTCAAAAAATATATAACATAGCAAAACAAATGCAAGAGTTGACAGCAGAAATAGCATTAAGAAATAAACAAAGAAGAACAAATAGTACAAATGCAAGAGGAATATATGAAGGAGCTAAAATACTAAATAGAATGTTTGGATGTGATATAACAAAAGTAGAAATAAGTAATACAGATGAAGAAAGAGAAGAGATGGAGAAGCTATCAGCAGAAGAATTAAAAGAGTTAATTAATATAAGTAAGAAGGAAGATTAATGATAAGAACATTATCAGAAAAACAAATAAATAAATTAAAAATGGTATTAGCATCAAAAGATTTATTTAGTTATTGTCAAATAGTAGATAGTGAAAAGTTTTATGATGAAACAGAAGCTCCGTATTTAAAAGAAATATGTGATGCTATACAAGAATTTGAAAATGATGATAATGAAGCATTAATAATATGTATGCCTCCTAGACATCGGAAAGACAAGAACAGTAAATAATGCTGTTAATTGGCTTTTAGGAAAAAATCCAAATTATAAAATAATGGAAGGTTGTTATAATGCTCAATTATCAAGAAGAAGTTCCAAAGCTGTAAGAAATAGAATTTTACAAAATCAAGAAAAAGGCAAAATAGTATTTAGAGATGTATTTCCAAAAGTAACAATAAAAGATGGTAGTGGTTCTGTAGATAATTGGGGAGTAACGGGAAGTGATGAAGATAATTATTTAGCAACATCTCCTAGTAGTGGTTCAACCGGTATTGGATGTGATTTCTTAATATTAGATGATACAATAAAAAACAAATATGAAGCATTTCATAAAGAGCTATTAAGACAATTATTTGAAGATTGGTTCCAAGATACATTATACTCACGTTTAGAGGGTAAAAAAAAATAATAATAGTTATGACTAGATGGGCAACAGGAGATATGGCAGGAAGATTAATGCAAATGTTAGATGAACAAGGACGTAAATATAGATTAATAAATAAAAAAGCCTATAATAGTCAAACAAATACAATGCTAAATGACTCGGTATTAAATTTTACTCAATATCAAAATGTTATTAAGACAATAGGCGAAACCATAGTAGCAGCTAACTATAATCAAGAGCCAATAGATATTCAAGGAAAACTATATAAGAATTTCTTAACATATAGACTAGAAGATATAAGAATTATACAACCAGATGGAAGTGTTACCGGCAATATTGTATTTAAAGAAATAAGAGCTAGATGTGATACAGCAGATACAGGAAATGATTATTTAGCTATGACAATATATGGTGTAACTAAAGAAAATAAGGCTTATGTATTAGATATTTATTATACACAACATACAATGGAAATAGCAGAGAAAGAAGCAGCTAGAAGATTAATAAAATATAATCCAGCAGTATTTAGAGTCGAAAGTAACAATGGTGGTAGAGGTTGGAGTAGAGCAGTAGAAAAAGAATATCAAAATATGGATGGAACTACCACGATATTTAAACCATATACTCAAACTCAAAATAAAGATGCTAGAATTTATAGTAATAGCTATCAAGTACAAACATTAATATATTTTCCAGAAGATTGGAATGTACGATTTAGAGAAGCGTATAATAGTATGAATGAATATCAAGCTCAAGGTAAAAACGAACATGATGATATTGAAGATAATATAACAAGTATAGCAGAAGAATTAGATATAAAAACAGGAATTAGATTTGGATAGGAGGAATAAAATGGCAACAATTCAAGTAAATGTAACAATAAATGCTGTATCTATTACTAATATAGGCACAGTAAATCAGGGAGAATATAATGTTACAGATTGAGAATTTACATTTAGTAATGATTATGAAGGATTGATTAAAAGAGCAGTTTTTATAAATGGTTTAGGTAGAAGTTATCTAACTGAAATTAAAGATAATAATAAATGTAGTATACCCTTAGAAGTATTAAATTTAACAGGTTTAGTATATTTAGGTGTATATGGATATAGAAAAGAAGGTTCAAATTTAGTTTTAGTTTACTCACCTTCATCTACTACATTTAATATAAGTACAGGTTCAAATAAATTTAATAATTATGTATCTTCAATTGGAGCTATGGATTTAATTTATAGAGTTAATGAACTTGTAACAGATGTTCAACGAGTTTCTATCTTTAAACAATGTTGATGAATAATAAGTACTTTCATTGTAAAAATTTAAAAATTATAATTAACTATAGATATATTTAAATAAATCATAAACTATTTTTTTTTTAATGTTTTTAATATATTTGTGAAATTAATAATAATTTTAAAATTATATGTATATATATTATAAACTTAATAAAGATTTAAATATTTTAAATAAGAATGAAGATTATAACATAAATAATTATATTATATTTTTTATTTATAATATTTTTGAATAAATTAAATCAAAATGAGGATTTGAGATTGGGCCTAATCCCATATTCATGAATATTTATAAAAAGTTTAATATTGAAACAAATTAATTTTTATTATTTTTATTATGATAATTTGAATTAAAAAATACAATTTTAAACTGATGATCTAAAGTATAAATATACAAAATATTAAAAAAAAAAAATAATGAAAAAAAATAAATAATAAATTAGAAAATGAAAGAATTTAATAGAAAAAGAAAATATAATATTAAAAGAAGAATCATTAGAAATAAAAAGTAAAATAAAACAATAGAAAGAAAAAGAAAATAAAAAAAAGAAAATGAAGAAATAATAAATGATAAAGAAATACAAATAGAAAAAAAATTGAAGTATAAATACTAATACAAAATCAGAATTAAAAAAATTATTAGAAGATGAAAAATTAAAGACTGAAACTTTAAAAGAAATATCAAAAGTAGAAAAAGAAAAAAATACTCAAAATTATGAATTATTTAAAAATGCAAAAAATAAAAATTCGAAGAAATAAATAAACTTCAAGAAGAAAAAGAAAATATAATGATTTTATTAATGGAGTTAATGAAAGAAGGATTGAGAATGATAAATTGAACAATAAAAGAATTATTGATGATAATCCATCAATAATAATATGACTATTATTAATTGTTTTAAAAAATACTAAAATTTACAAAGAATATATGTATTAACATATTTATATTATTTGGCGAAATTTTTTTTGTCAAATTTAATAAAAATTATATAAATAAAAGATTAATAATTTATTTATTTTTATGAAAGTTGAAATATTTGTTTAAAATTATAAATTTATTTTAAAAATTATAAATTTAATAATATAAACATAATTTTAAAAATTTATTTACATTAATAATCTATATCAAAAATAAACTTATTAATTTCATTGATAAATACTTTAATTGAAAAAAGCTTATTATATCATTTAAATATTAATTTATATTTTTTTCTTCAATAATTAAACAATTATTCAATATCATTATTACAATATGAAAAAATTATTCCTTCATCATCATCATCTGTTAATTCTTTTTTATCTTGTTTAACAGAAGAATGAAAATTAGTTTCTTTATCAGAATCATTATTTTGAATATCAATAATATCAGTAACAAACTTAACTTTAGGATTATCTGTCTTTTTTTTTTCTGGATTTCTTTGAAAAGCATTTTTGGCAAAAAAACTTGGTTTAGAAACTTTAACTATTCCTTTACTTGAAATACAATTTTTATGTATATTATCTTCATTTTTAAAATTTACTTTATGAACTGAAACTGTTTTTTGTCTTTTATAATTTTTTTTTTTTTTTTGAAATAAATAATTTTTATAATCATTTGCTAATTTTCTTAAAATTCTTATACTTTTTTTTTGTAATTCTTTCTTTTTTTCTTTTTCTTTATTAAAATTTATATTTTTCTTTGTTAATTCATTATAACTTTTAAGTTTTAATTTATTTTCTGATATTTTTTTTTTAGATTGTAAAATAATGGAATCAATATCTTTAGAAGAATTTATATTTGTACTATTATTTCCTTCTGATAAATTTAAATTACTTTTTTGATTTTTTAAAGATAAACTTGTTCTTGGTTTTATTTTGGAAGATGAATTTTGACTTACACATAAATTTCTTCCTCCATTTATTCTCTGATGCATTGTTATTTCGAAAGAATTTGTCGAATATAATGCATCTATTTCTAAAGAAGATTTTCCATTTATCATCATTACATTTTTTTCTTTATATTTCTTTTTTTCAAGTTGTTGTTCTTTTGCTATTAATATTATTAAGTTTGTTCTTGTTTTGTTTGCTTTTTTTTTATTTATCTTTGACATATTATAATTATTTTTAAAATAATTATAACTTAAGAATATTTCAAATATTTATTTATTTTTATTCTTTAAAAGTGTTGAGTTATTTTAGAATAAATATTTTTTTTTTCAAGATATACATTTATTCTTTAATTATTTTATTCATTATTTACATTTATTGATTCTATATCTTTAATTTAAAATCAATATTCATTTAATTTTTATTTGGAAAATTTATTAAAAAATAAAATAAATTTTTAATCATAATAATCTAAATTATTTTTTTTTATTCCACTTATTGATTCAAAAGAATATTTATCTTCAAAAGTAAAAGTATTTTCCTCCTTCATTTGATAATAGTATTCTATCTGTGACACACATATATGTTGTTACCGTCATCATCTCTGTATAAGTCATATATTATATCTAGTGTTTGTTCCACTTTTCTTTTTTTGACTTCCAATTCAAATCCCTTTTAACCTTTTTTTTCTATAAAAAAAACAAATGTATAATGAATTCTAATCTAGAAATTCAATAAACTCTCAAATATCCCATCAACAACAAATTCAAAATACAAATGAATCATACAATTATTTCAAATATTCAAAAAACCAAATGAAAATATATAACTTAAATTCAAATTATAATAATCCAACATCATATAGAATAAATAATAATAAAAGCCATTTCATATTCACTTCCTCAATCACAAATTTTTAATAATAATTCAAATAAAGAAATAAGAGGTTAATTTTCCTGATGAAAGTTATATACCTTTAAATAAATTTGAAAATATTAAAGAATTATTTAATCAAAAAAACAAAAAGATGGAAATTATTAAGATATTTAATTTATATGTTATTTATTCATTTAAAAAATTAACAAAACATTCATTCAATTTATATTAAAAAAAATCAAATAATTAATAATCAATTTAAATTCATCTAAAATTTATCCATAAGTTTTATTGATTTTTCAATAAAAATATATCTTTCTATTTCATTTTTTCATGTCCTATCATTCTCTTATTCAGGTATTTCAATATCACAATTAAAATCATATAAGCACTTTTTAAATTTTGTTCATTAAAAAGTTAATTAATATTAACAATTAAATAAAAAAAAATTGTTGAAATTAAACTGAATAAAAATAATTTTAGTTTTAATTAATTCATCTTTATAACATTTATTATCATATTTTTGCTAATTTTCCATTTAAATGGATTACATTTTTTTTTAAAACTTTTACATTATATTTTTGGAGAAATTTATATACATTTTTCTTCATTAATAATTCTATTTTCTTCTTTTTTAAAATCTTCATAAATTTCATTTCTATAATTATCAATGTTAATTTATTTCTATAATTGAAATTCACTAACATTTGAAAAACAAACTATTTAAAAATAAAGTGTTTTATAAATTCACAAAATTTTAAATAATCTTTATAATTAATTTATTTTTTTAAATTCATTATTTTTTTTTCTTAAAGTTTATTTATTAATTCTCCATCTTTATAATATCCAAATTGAATTTTATTCAAAATTTCTGACTTTTCTATTCCATATCCATTCCTCTGATTATTTTTCCATTCACCTCTATATATTCTTTCTCCAGGAACTATATATTCACCATATCCTTCTCTATTATAATTTTTCCATTGTCCTTTATAAATTGAATTATTATTATATTTATATATTCCATATCCATGTGGTACATCATTTATCCATTCTCCTTCATAAATATCACCATCACCCCATTTATAAATTCCATATCCATTAAATTTTCTATCTTTTGCAAATCCTTTATACCATGAACCATCAGAATTAAAACGAACATAAGGACCACTTCCTATTTGATCATTTTTCCAATAACCAATTAATTTAGTGTTTGGTTTATCTTTATAAATTCCAAATCCATTTCTTTTATCATTTTCTAAATATCCCATATAATATATGAAACCATCTTTTAAATAACAAATACCAAATTTAGATTCCATCCCATTTTTATAAAATCCTTCATAACTTTTTTTTCCATTTGAATAAAAATCAACTCCATATCCATGACATAATCCATTTTCATATTCACCTTCATAAGATTTTAATTCATCTTCTAAAAAAAATATTCCAATTCCATGAAAATTGTTGTTTTTAAATTCTCCTTCATATTTTTGTTTTGAATAATTCCAACTTAATTTTCCAATTCCTTCTTTATTATCATCTTTCCATTCTCCTTCATATTTTCTTCTGAAAGTTGTTTGAATTCCAATTCCATTTTTATTTCCATGTTTTATTTCTCCTTCATATTTTTCTCCATCTAAACAATATTTCAAATAATATCCTTCACTTTTATTATCCTTATATTCTTCAATTATAATATTACCATTTGGAGAATTTAATATAGAAAACCCATGTTTTAATCCATTTAAATAATTACCTTTTATTATTAAACCATCTGCTTGTTTTGTTAAGTAAAAACCTTCATTAGTACCATCTTTTTTATAACATTGACTTATAAATCCATCTCTGTAATAAGAAAG
This sequence comes from Isotricha intestinalis, assembly GCA_023807065.1. Lineage (NCBI taxonomy): Eukaryota > Ciliophora > Litostomatea > Vestibuliferida > Isotrichidae > Isotricha > Isotricha intestinalis. The sequence continues at coordinate 36,082 of JAJJLU010003684.1, forward strand.
TGAATATCCATTCATTTTATCATCTTCAAAATATCCAAATGTTTTTGTTCCATTTAAATATAAATATATTCCTCTTCCATGTCTTATAATATCTCCTTTTTCTCTAATAATTTCACCATAATAATAATAATTTCCACTTTGAGCTATATCATATTTTTCAATAAATTCTAAATTTTTTTTAATTGGTTTAAATTGAGTTAATAAATAATTTTTTTCTTCAATTGTTATTTTATAATCAATATTAATAAAAGTTTTAGATCTTTCAAGAATACAATTATAATTATTGTTCATAAATGAATAATATTTTTGTATCTTTGATAAAATATGGAAATTTTTATCAATTTCGACATCAATTGATTTAAAGTTGAAAATATTTTTAATATTTTGAATTATTTCAAAATTCAAAATATTTTCATAATTTACTTCTTTGTATCCTTCAAGTAAATTCTTACAAAAATTTATTAATAATTCATTAATATTTTTATATCTTATAATTGAATTAATAAAGTTGATTTGATATTTTTCAAATTCTTCATACACATCTTTTATTTTTTTAAAAAATGTTTTGAAATTGTTTTCAATATCGTTTATTTTTTCTTCATATTCCTGAATTTCTTTTTCATTTAATTTAAATTTATCTAAGTTAATAATAGTATGATTCAAATGATTTTTTTCACAATCTTTACATAAATTAATTGAACATGATTTACAAAATGAAATTATTTTAGAATTATGTTCAAAACAATAATTATCAATTTTATCGATTAATATTGCTTTTTTATGTATATGTTCTTTTAAATGATTAGAACATATTAATTTATTACAATCATTACAATAAAAAACTTTATTGTTATTATCTTGAGATTCATTTCCAACAGAACACACAAATATTGATGAAGAATTAATTAAATTTCTTTTATAAAATTCTTCTACTTTTTCAATATTATAATGTCCTTTTTGACATCTTGATTCAATTTTTATCTCTTCATTCTCATATAATATACCAATTAAAGGAATATTTAGACAATCTCTACATCTAAATTTGACTATTCTTAAAATATCATTTTTAAAATTAAAATCTGGCAACTTTAAATTTTGATGATTTTTTTGAAAAAAAGAATGATTAAAATATTCTTTCCAAGAAATCCTTTTATTATAGTCAATACATAACATTTTATTTAATAAATCATTTAATTCTTTATTTTCACTTTTTTTTATTATTTTATTTGAATGAATATCTTTATTTAATTGAATTTCAGTTTCTCCTTTATAAGGATATTCATTAAATAATAAAAAATATATTATTATTCCTAAACTCCAAATATCACTTTTATTTGAAAAATTTCCATTTTCAAGAATTTCAGGTGCCGTTGTTAAATTAATTACTACTTTGTTTTTGGTAATTTCTTGTTTTTTATTTAAACCAAAGTCTGATAATTTAATTGAAATGTTATTTATTTTATTTAATGATATTAAAATATTGGAAAGTTTTAAATTTCCATGTAAAATATTGTTTTCATTCATTTTTTTCAAAATTTGATTTAATTGGAATAAAATTTCCTTAATTTCATCAATCATTAATTTTTCATTTCTAATTTTTATAAATTTTTTCAAATTGAATAAACATAGTTCCATAACAACATAAATATTATCTATGGTATCATATATTTCTATCAGAGAAACAGAATTTTCTAATGATAATTGTTTCATGTTCATTACTTCATTTAAGTATTCATTTGGCTTTTTCAAATTTATTTTATCTATAATTTTCACAGCAACATATTGATGAGTCATTTTATTTTTTGCCTTTATTACCTTACCAAAAGTTCCTTCACCTATTTTTTCTATTTCTTCATATTTTTTCCAAATGTCATTCATATTTTCTTTAATAATTAAATATTTAGAATATTAAATTATTTTTTATTTAATAATTAACATAACTAATTTAGTCAGTGAACTATAATATTCAACTATTTTTAATCATTAAGATAATATATATTTTTCTGGAAAATAGTTTTTGATAAACTTTAATGAAAAATATTTTTAAAATAGAAATGTAATAAAATAATAATCAAAAAAACAAGATTAAATTATCCCAATAACCATTTTTTTAATTATTCTTGTTTAAATCAAAATATAACTTCCATTTAAATATTACAAAAATTATTAATGATATCACTTTTTTTTTATTTTCTTCATTATTCTTATCATTAATTTTCACTTTTATTACACTCATTAACTTTATTAATTAAATCCAAACAAATACCTTTATA
>JAJJLU010003685.1:0-38299 GCA_023807065.1 Isotricha intestinalis
AGATTATATTTTTTCAGATAGGAAAACTTTAAATAACTTTTATATTTATTATAATAAAATATACAATGATAATAATTACATTAATGAAGAAAATGATGATTTAATATTAAAAGATAATGATAAAAAAAGAAAAATAATTGATAGAATAACAATATTATTTAGAAGATTTAGATTTATTTCAAATATATATTCAAAAAGGAATTAAAATGGAATTAATATTTAATGAAAGTTATACAGGGAATTTAATATGGAAAAGTCAAAATGAAGAAAAAGAAATAAATAATATAAAATTAATAAATTCAAATAAAAAATTACTTAATGGAATTTTCATAGGAAGTTTTCTTTCAAGATTATTATATGGAAAAACTATGAAGACATGTATTACTGCAGGTTGTTTAAGTGTTAAAAATATGTTAGGAATGATTAAAAATAATATTAATTATATTACTGATATTGATTTATATAATGTTGTTGTTCCTTTTAGGAAACAATCTAAAAGGGAATTAATTGAAAAAGAACTTTATGAAAATCAATTAAAATTATTTAAACAAGAAAAAGGTTTTGTATTAGATTGTACTAATATAAATGCAAGTAAAAAAAAAGAATATAATCCTTTAATGGATATTTATTGTCAAAATTTTGTTTTTAGTAAAAATAATTTTACTCATTTGAAAAAATTAGGTTTTATAAATAAAAAAGGAAATATTTTAAAAGACCCAGATTTAATTCAAAATAAAAAATATAATAATACAAATTATCAAAATAATAAATTAGATTTCTTCGCTCCAAATAACATATTTAAAAATGATTTATTAAAAACAAAGAAAAAGCAAATTGAAGGTTCAATATATAATAGAACTTTAAGTTCATTTAAATCTAAAAGACCAGAAACAAGTATAAATGAAATGAGTAAAACAAATTATAAAAGAATTAAAACTGGACATAATTCAAGAAGAAATTTTTTAATGAAAAATCTTCATACTTTTCCTTTAATGGTTAATAATGATATTAATAATATTAAAGAAAAAAATGAGAAAAAAAGATGGAGTACTTTAGGAAATAGATTTGATAATTCTTTGAGTGAAAAAAAACTTCTTGGAAGAAATAAAAGTAATAATAAAAATATTTGGGATTATGGAACTAATAATTATATTGATAGAGGTTTATTTAATAAAATTATTGAATCTTTAGAAAAAAAATAATTTTTTCTTTTTTATATGTCTTTGATTCTTTTTATTCCAAATTATTATTGTAAATAAATAATTTGAAATTCTAATCACCGCTTAAATTAAAATTTAAATAAAGTTAAAATAAAATAATCTTATAATAAAATAAAAAAAATGTCTTTTTCATCATTATCCAATAAAATGAAACAAGGCAATTTTAATGATATAGATAATTACTTAAAAAATGTAAATAATATATTTAAATAATATTTGATATAGAATGAAGATTATTATACTCAAGTTTATTATAAAAGAAATTATGTTAATGGTCATGAAACTATTAAAGGTGCTTTTTTAGCTGTTAATAAAAATAAAGAAATTAATCCGCCTTCAAAAATAGATGAATCTGTTTATTATACTAATAATAATAAAATTATTGGAAGTTATAAAAAAAGTAATCAAAATGAAAATGAATCTGTCAAAGCTATTAAAAATATTCTTTTCATTTTATTTTTATTTTTTATATTTTTTTTGCTTGTTGATTTTATAAATATGTATAAAAGAGTTAAAAAAGAAAATGAAATTGAAAGAGAAAATTGTTTAAAAGAATATAATGCAAATAATTGTAAAAATACTTCAATTGATGATGGGCCAATAAGAAATAATTTTTGTTTAGAAAAATCAAAATGTATTTCTCAACACACAGTTTATTTTCATATAGTTCTCATTCAATATATTAGAAGTATATTTCAAAATTCTTTCAAAAATATAAGTTTGATAAATGTTATTCTCTTTATAATATCAATGGTGTTTATAATAAAAACTATTTTAAGATAATATTCTTAAATAATTAATAATATAAATATATAATAAATATATATAAAAAAAATAATTAAATTAAAAAGCTATTTTTACCTTCATTTTCTTTAAGAAACTTAGAAAAATTAGTATCATATAATAAAATACTTTTAAGTTAAATAGAATTAGTGTTTAAAAAACTTTCAAATTCATTTATAAATTAATAATCATTGAAGTTAAATTTAATAATTATTGGTTATTCAATGAAGAAAAGTCTTTTGGTGAAAATATGATTAAATTAATTCATTTCCCAAAAAAAAGGCTTATAATAAAAAATATTTTGGTGAGTTTAAGTTATTATTTTTTTATATTTTAATATTTTTTTATTTTAAACATTTTTTATTTTTTTTTAAGTATATTTAATCATCATCTTCATACATTTCATCCATTCTTTTTTTTTTACTTTGAATTATTTTTTGCTTTTCATCTTCGGGTAATGAATTTATTGTTTGATAATATTCTAATTTATTTTTATCATAAATATATAATTCATTTGAAGCTTGATTTAAATATTGATAATATTGCTTTAGTTCTTTAGTACAATATCCTATTTCAACATCAATTACTTCAATAATATTTTCAATTTCATCAAATTTAATTTTTATTTCATTATTACATACTTTCCATTCAAGAATATTTTTTATAATAGGATATTCAATTCCACTTAATTGAACTAATTTATTCATATTTACTCTATTATATTTTTTAAGAATATTTTGAATAAACTTAAATCTTAATTCTTTCAAAACAATTTTAGCAAAACCAAAAAGATTATTTTTTTTTAAATCACTTTTCTGTTTTTCAATAAATTCTTCTAAAGTTCTAAAATTTTTATCTTTTTTATTATAATATTCAAAAAAATAAATTAAGTCCTTATATCCTTTAATTTTTTGAAATTTAAGCAAAATAGAATCAATAGAATTACCAATAGATTGTGGTAATAAGTCTTTTAATAAACATAATCTTTTAACAGATTCACATTGAAATTGATCCATATATGTTTCTTTATTTTTTAAAATAGGATATGAACAACAACCAAAAGAAAGAGAAGCTAAAATAAATTCTTTTCTATTTAATAATATTTCTCCTTTATAAAAAGCATATAAACTAAAATCTAAAGAGTCTAATTGAGATGAAAATTTTGTATTCATTATTAATTCATTTAAAATTTCTTCTATTTCAGAATAGTCTTTACTCATATAAGAAAAATATAATATATAACCTTTAAAGGGATGAAACTCAACTATAGGTAAAATATTTTTAAATTGGATAAAATATTTTTTTCCATCTAAAAATTTTTTCTGATCAGCAAAAGATTGGAAATATCTTCTAAAATGTTTTGAACAATCTTCTGGGAATTTATTATACATTTTTTTATTTGCCAATTGCTTTGAAATTAATGAATATTCTTCAATTTGTTTTGGCTCAATTTTTTTAAGAGAATTGAGATATTCTTCAAAAATTAAAAGAGAATTTGTTGATAACTTTTCTTTAGCTGAAATTTGAGTGATATTTTGAGTAATATAAGGAATTAATTCATTTATCTAAAATTTAATTCTTTATAAAATTAATTATTACTTTTGTACGAATCATATTTTTTACTTTGTCTATATCTTTTTCTTTGTCTAAGTTTTCAATAAACTCTTCCATTTATAATATAAAATTAATTTCAAAAAGGATAAAAAAAATTAAAATATAAATAAATTAGATTATATGATATATATAATAAATGAATAATTATATAATAACTAAAAAAATCTAATAAAATATAAACTATATATTTATTTAACTATTTATAACTTCATTTATATTTTTATTTATTTTAATTCTTATTTTTAAATGAAAAAAAAAAGGTTTAATTAAAAATATAATAATGTATTTATTCATTTTTATTTTCTTTTTCAGAATGTTTAATCATAATTTCATTTAAATATTTACTTTTATATACATAAGTATGATTATCATTTAATTCAGTTGTTGAAATAGTTTCATTTTTTTCTTTATTTTTTCTCTCAGGAGTATGATTTAATTTAATAGTAATAGAACTAACTTTATTATTTAAATCATCTTTTTCATTTAATTCTCTTTTAGTATTAGCTTTACTTTTTTCAATTTTATTATCAGGAGTTTTATTAGTTCTATAATTTCTTCTGTCTGTAGAAATAGAAAATAATTTTGTACCTTCTAAAGGATAAATACCATATCCTTTTTTTATATAAGTATTTAATTCTTCTCTATCTTTTTCTCTTTGAACTTCTATGTCTTTTATTATATTTGATGAATTTAATGAATTTTGTTGAGTTGATTTTTTAGAATATTTATAAGGCTCATTTAAATTTGTTTTAGAAAATAAATTTTGATAATTACTTACACTTTTACTATTTATTAATATATTTTTATCTTTGTTTAATATTTGATTATTACTTATATTTAAATTACTAATATCTATTGATTTGTCATTTTCAAAAATACTTACACCTAATTTATTATAATTTTCATCATCAATATTAAACTTTTTTGTTGGGTCTAATATATTATTTTGATTTTTATTATTTGGAATTATATTATTGTGCTCTATATCATTTGGACTTATAATATTTTGATTAATATTATTTTGATTTATATTATTTTGATTAATATTATTTTGACTAATATTATTTTGATTTATATTATTTTGATTTATATTGTTGATATTTTCATTATTAAATTTATTAAAAATTTTTTCTGTTTTATCTAAAGTATCATCATAATTATAATTTGAAAATTCCCTGAAATCATCTTTCTTTTTTGTGTTTCTCATTATATTACTAAAACTATCATTTTTTAATTTTATTGTTTTTTGCGAATGATAATAGTCATCTATAATATTATTATAAGGTTTTTTTATTTCTTCATTTACTTTATTACTATTTTTTCTTTTTATTAACGACTTTTTATCATCTTCATCTTTAATATCATTTTTAATCAGAGATATCATTTCTTTCTCTTTTATTTTACTTTCATTCTTTAAATCTTTATTAATAGGAATAATTTTTTTTTCTTCACTTTTATTTTCTTTTTTCATATTAATATAAATATTATCTTCTAAAATTACTTTTTTAATAGGATTATAAAAATTATCTTTATAATCAAATTTCTTTAAAGAAGTATATTTCTCAGGTTCCATAAAGATTTTTTCAACGATTTTAAAATTAGGTAAAAGTATACTTGATAATTGTTCATTGTTATTAAAAGGACAAAGGAATAATTCTTCTTTAATATTAAAAATTAATTTAATTGATGAAACTAACTTATCGATTGTGTAATTAATATCATTTTCTAATTGAAGTGAATAATCTTTATTATTGTAATTAAAAGTTATATTTAATTGGTCGTTAATATAAGGTGAAATTTTCCTTAATATTATATTTTGTTCATGTGTACTTTTAATTCCTATTTCTGATAAAAAATTCTTAGGTTCAATACATAAATCATAACCTGTTGTATTTATTGATTTTAATTTTGTTAGTGTTTCTGATTGAAGAGGTTCATTTTGAAGAAGAGAATTTAAATCTTCCCAATTCATTTTTGAGATAAATTCTTTTTGTTCCATTTATTAAATTCAATTTAAAAAAAATAAAAAAAATAAAATTTCAATTTTTTGTTTTCTACACTTAGAAAATAATCTATTTATATTCAAACTTTAAATTAGCATTAATGGTTATGTAAAAATCTTTAGAAATGAAATAATTAACTTAAAACACTTTTAAATAAGTAATTTTTTCAGAAAAAATAAAAAAAAAGAATAAAAATAAAATATAAATATAAATTAATAACTAACTTTTAAATTTATGAAATTCTTTTTGAGAATAACTTATTAATAATAAAAGTATATTTCTTTTATTTTTTAGGAAAAAATTAAAATAAATTTCTATAAAAAAAAGCAAAAATAATAATTTGATTTATGATTTAAATTTTTAAATTTTTAACTAATATTCAAGAAATTAATAAATAATATGTCTGAGTTTAATTGAAAATAGAAAAATACTAATTCCTTAACAAAATTAAGAACTCCTTTTGTCCAAAAGATTATCCCTTATAAAATAAATTTATAAACGTTCTTATCTTCATTTAAATAATATTTCCAATATAAATAATACCAAACATAAATATGTTTTTTTCTTTAATTAAAATTCAATTTTCAAAAAAAATAACAAAAAACATCCTTATAAAAAAATAAGAAATTAAGTAATACATAAATATCTAATAAAAAAAATATTAAAAATTTAATAAAGAAAGTAAAAAAAATTTCAAAAAACAAAAAAAGTAGATTTTAACTTAATAAACCATTAATAAAAAAACAATTAATTTTTTAATTCAAATTATTTAAAATTAACCAATGAAATTTCACTAAAATTTTTCAAAACATATAATAGAAAAAAAAGAAAAAAGAAAAAATAAAAATAATGGTAAAGAGACAAAGTAAAAGAACAAACAAAGGAACAAAAGTAAAAACAGTAAAAAAGAAAACAAAAACAAAGAAACAAGAAAAAACTGTTGTTGAAAAAGTTAAAGAAGATGTTCCTGTAGTTGAAGAAAAAACTACAAAAAGAAGTAAGAGAAATACTAGAAGTAAAGTTAAGGAAAGTAAGAAACATCATAAAGCACAAACAAAAAAACATACTGATAAGAAAAATCAAAGAAAAAGAAGAAAGACTAAGTAATTAAATTCTTTATTTTTTTTTAATATAATTAAGTTAATTAATATATCATTTTGAAAAATATTTTTGAAATTTTTTTTTTCACTTGTTTTTATTAATTTTTTATTTCATTATCATTAATATATTTAAAAATATAATTTATTTGTTGTTTTGTTAATCTTTTCTCTGAGTTAGGAATTAACTAAATTAATATTAAATAAATAAATAAATCTTACTAAATCTAATTCTAACATAGATTTAGGTTTAAAATTTATTATTTTTAATTTTTCTTCAGGAGTAATAGAATAAGAATTTAAATGTTCAATAAAAGGAGAAATTTTATCAAGTGGCATAATAGAATAATTCAATTGTAAGAAACTAAAAAAAATAAAAAAAAATATACTCAATAATTTCTTTCTCATAATTATCTTCAATTTTTGTTTTTTCATTATAATCATTCATTGATTTAACAAAAAAATAAGCTTCATCATTTAAAATAACTTTCTTTGATTTTAAATTCATTAAATTATATTAAGAAAAAAAAATATAATAAAAAAAATAATATTTAATTTAAAAACAATTAAAAAACTTTAAAACTTTAAAAAAAAAAATATAAAATGGATTCCCAAATTCAAAACGATTACAACACTGCAAAAAATATAGGAAAACAATTCCTTGAAGTTTTTCTTAAACCAGGAGTTAATTATTCAAATTTTTATGGAAATGATAGTATTTTAACATTTGAAAGTGAAGTTTATATTGGAACTCAAAATATTGTGAATAAACTTTCAACTTTAAATCTAAACTCAAATTTCACTAATTACGAAGCTCAACCTTCTGTTCAAGGAATATTACTTTTTGTAAGTGGAACTTGCTGTTTACCTGGTGAAAATAATCAATTACCTTTTATGAGAATTATCTTTTTAGCTAATTCTAATGGATCTTATTATGTTAAAAACGATATTTATAAAATTACTTTTGCCTAAAAAATATTATTAAAAATTTAATAATAATTTTTTTTGAAATTTAAAAAAATTTTATTTATTTTTATTAAGTGTTTTATACAATTTTTTTTTATTTTTTATTTTTGCTTTTATGAGGTTTTGATTTATAAAAAGATATAAATAAAAAATAATAAAATAATAAAGCTTTATATTTAATTACTTTTTAAAGTTTCTCAATCAATGTTTAATGATATATAATATTCAAATGAGAAATAATGAATAGTATATTATATAAATATTGAGTAACTATTATATATTATTATTAATATTTGTTTGAATTTTTAATTCAGGTTGTTTATATTCATGATTTTTTTTCCAATCATCAAAATGACTAGTAAACACTCTAACATTTTTTCCAATAGTAGTTTTAATTCCTTTATCATTATTATCATAATTTTTATTATTTAAAAATTCAAGTTTATTTACCATTTTATTTGTAGATGTTTTTAAATCATTATTTGTAACTTTATTACTTTCATCACCTACTGTTTGAGTTGTTTGAGTTTTCATTGTTTCTCTTCTTTTCTTAAGAAAATCTTTTTTAAAATTCGGATTAAAATATTGATCATTATATAAAATATTATTAGGATCTAAAAAAGCTTTTAATTCTTTTTTCTTTTTTTCTGATATTTTATATTTTCCATTATCTACTGTTATTAAATTTTTCTTATTTTCATTTTCATTATTTATATTATTCTTATCATTAATATTAATTTTATTTATTTTAGATGCATGTGTTATATTTTTCGAATAAGTTGATATTGAAAAATGCTCTTTTGGATTTTCTAATTCAAGTAATTTTAAATTTAATTTCTTTTTTTCCATAAGAGACATTTTGATTTTTTTTCTTATTTGAAATTAATTTTATTAAATTTAATTTTTATAAATTATATGGCAACAAATGAAAATTTTTCAGAAGATAATGGGAAAAATGTTATAGATGTGATAGATAAAAAATTAGAAGTTTTATTAAAAGAAAAAGAAGAAATAGAAAAAAAATATGGAATAGATGAAAATTTATTAAATTCATTTTCTTTTAATGGAATGTTACCTCAATTTCCACCTTCTTTAACACAATCAATTCCAAAATCTTCAAAAATAAATTATGATAATTTAACAAAAATACAAGATATAAAACCTAAAGAAATTAAAAGAAAATATAAAACTCCTGATAATTATATTGAATCTTTAAAATATGAACCTGATATTAAAGATGTTTTTGAAAAAGATAATTTTCAACCTACTTTTACTTCTTTAAATAATCTTAAATCTAAACCTTCAAATCCGAAAACTTATGATATTACTCAATTTATTGATGAAAGTATTAATGAAGATTATTTAAATGAAATATTACATCAATAAATATAATTATAGAAAATATATGAATTATAATAAAATTAAATTTTACAAAAAAAATTCAATTTTTGTTTAATTTTATAATTAAAATTAAATATTCAAATATATTAAATATATCCTTTATTAGGATTTTAAAAAAATTTTGGTAATTTAATATATGGAATTAATATCAAAAATAAATTTGAAATCATTTCCAAGGATAAATTAATATTAGTTAAAATACTAATATGAATAAATTTATCATTAATAATATATTTTTTTCTTTCTTCAAAATATAAGATTATTTTGTTTTTAAATTTGAATAAATTTAGAATTATTTTATACATAACAGAAACTTGAGATTTTAATAAATATTTTATCAAAAATAATACTTCCTTGCGATTATTCATTTAAATTTAGTACTTTAAGTTTTATTAATATAAATTCATTATGTTTTCCTCATTTATTGCTGATTAATTTCTTCTAAAGTAAATATTATTCCCTTAGAAAGTTTTCCATTTATTAATTTATTAAATTCAAATATATTTTTTTGGAGATTATGATTTAAATATTTTTATTTAATATATATAAGGAGTAAAAATATAAAAAAATGAATGAAGAAAAGAAAAAAGACAATATTCAACAAATGAATAATAACATTAATAAAAAGCAGAAAAAGAAAGGACCATATTTATTAGGTCAAACATTAGGAGAAGGAGCTTTTGCTAAAGTGAAAGTAGCAACTCAAATTCATACAAATGAAAAAACAGCAATAAAAATATTAGATAAATCTCGTTTATTAGAAGATGAAAGAGATGTACAAAGATTTAAAAAAGAAATAAACATATTAAAGAAACTTCATCACAAAAACATAATTCAACTATATGAAATAATGGAAAGTAAAAAATCATTATATATAGTAATGGAATATTGTGAAAAGGGAGAATTATTTGATTACATAGTAAACAATGGTAAATTATCTGAAGAAGAATCATGTCGTTTATTTCAGCAAATAATAAACGGAGTAGAATATTTACATGAGCAAAGTATAATACATAGAGATTTAAAACCTGAAAATATATTATTAGATAATAATATAAATATTAAAATATCAGATTTTGGTTTAAGTACTTTTTACGATAAAAATACTTATTTACAAACACCTTGTGGAACACCATCATATGCTCCTCCTGAAATGTTAAATGGAAATGCTTATAATGGAACTTCAAGTGATATTTGGTCGTGTGGTATTATTTTATATGCTATGTTATGTGGAAGTTTACCTTTCGCTGAAAGTAAAGAAGATATTATTTGTAAAAAAATATTAAATCATGATTATATTATTCCTAATTTCTTATCTAAAAATGCTAAAGATTTATTAAATCATATTATGAAAATTAACCCTTTAGAAAGATATACTATTCAACAAATTAAAAATCATCCTTGGTTTAATTTAGTTAATCCACATTTAATTGGAGGAATTACTATTGGTGTTAATCATATTCCTGTTGATGATAATATTTTAGATATGGTTGAAAAATATAATTTCGATAGAGAAAAATGTAAACAAAATATATTAAATAATAGATTTGATTCTATTACTTGTGTTTATTATTTATGTTTAAAAAAATACATTAGAGAAGGAAATAATTCAGTTAGTGATTTAACGAGTTGTTTATTTGAAGAATTTTTAAAAAATGATTATTTAAGAATTAATAAAGAAACTATAATAAAAGAAAATGAAATTGAAAGACCGAAAACTGCAAGAACTAATATTAAGAATATTATTATTAAAGATGATAAATCTACTATTGAAAATGATGATAATAGAATTAAAAGTAATGGTCAAGTTGAAATATCTAAAACTCAAGCTGAAACTGAAATTAGTTTAAAAAGTAATAGAAGTTATATTAATAATGATGAAAAAAGTCCTAAAAATGATAAATATAAAAAAAATAAAAAAATTGATAAAGAAATGGGAAATAAAAGTCAAAAAAATTTGAATTATATTCCTATTTTAAAAAATGAAAATAAAAAAATGATAAATGGAAATAATAATGTTAAAAGTGAAGAAAATGAAAAAGAAATAAATATAAAAGATAATAATAGGAAATTTTCAGGTAATTCTTCAAATAATAATATATTTAAAACTAAAAAAATTGATCAAATAAAAACAAACTTAAATAAAAATAAAAATTCATTTAACAATTCAAACCCGAAATTAATAGTAACAAATGTAACAGTAAATAATATAGTACAAAATAAAATAAAAAACAAAGGACAAGATTTAAGTTCATATAGGCAAAATAATACAAATAATTTAAATTTAAGAACAAAAGGTAAGAAAAAAAATAGTAATATAGGTTCAAGCACAGAATTATCAACATTAATAAGAAAAAAAATAAAAGAATTTTCAAGAAGTATAGTAATCCCAACATTAAAAGAACCTAATAATATAATAAAAACAACAAATAATACAAATAACACAATAAAAATAACAGATATATCATTAAAAAAAGAAAATGGTTCAGAAATAAAAAAAGAAGAAAAAGAAAACAATAATATAAATATATTACCAAAGAAAGAAATAAAAAATGAAAAGAATCAAACATTAAATAACAATAACATAATATTAACTAAGGAAAATAATGGAAATATAGAAATAAAAAGTAAATTAAATAATAAAATAAATGGAAATGAATATAATCAAAAATCAGCTTTAGAACAAAGAGAAACTTATAGAACATATAGAAATGATGTAAAAGAAGGAAGAACTGCTTCTCAACATAAATCTTCTCCTTTTCCTTTAGATAAAATATCTTTAGATGATGATGAAAGTTTATTTTTAGATGATGAAAAGCCTGTTAATGTATTAGATTATATTGCTAGAAGATTAGTCGCTTCTTCTTTTTGTGGAAGCTGTAATTTCCAATCTTCTCAAAATCAACAAAATAATCATCATATTGACTTTAATTACAATCAATTAAGTAAAAATGAAAATAATTTTAAAAATTTAATTTCAATTTTAAATCAAAAATTTAAAAACTTTATTCTTAAAGAAAATTTAGGTAATTATCAAGATAATAATAAAAATAATAAAAATGATAAATTTTATTTTAAGAAAAATTTCAAAAATGAAAATTCGATTATTGATTATAATATTAATAATACTCATTATAATAAATTTTTAGATATTTCAACTAATTATGATCCTGCTTTAGATTCAAGAGGAGAAAGTTCTGTTGAAAGATCATTATCAATTAAATCTAATGAATTTAGGAATTTTTCTTTTTCTCCTGAAAGAAAAGCTAAAAATATTTATGAACAAAATAATATTAATTCTTTAAACTTAAATTCTTCTTTTAATATTTCTACTAATAATTTTATTAATAAAACTAATGGAAATTATATTGGAATTATTTCTGAAGATGAAGAATATGAATTTTTAGATAAAGAAAGAATTAAGAAAAGTAAAAAGAATAAGAAATTATTTCCTTTTCCTGAAAAAAAAGTTACTATTAATTTATCTATGACTCTTAATAATACTGTTAAGAAACAAACTCAAAATGTGTCTAATAATAGTAATGGGAATTTACAAATTAAGAAAAAAAATAAAAAAAGGTATTGAAGAATATTTTTTTATGTATTAAAAATTTTTTAATAATTGTAATAATTGTAAATTATTATAATTTTGTTATAAATTTTTATTTGAATATTAATTGAAATTCACTTTAAAAAATATAATTAAAAAATTATGTTAAAGGAAAAAAACCAAGAAAAAAATTATTTTTCCTATTTTTCTTTATAATGATCAATATAATAAAAAAGAAAGAAAAGAAAATAGAAATATTAAAGAAAAAGAAAGAAGAAATAATAATAGATATAATAAATAATTATAAATAAAGATAAGATAAAAAGGTATTATTTAACAAATGAATTAAAAACAAATAAATAAAAATAATGAAAATAATACACATAAAATTAATGTATTAAATAGATCTATTTAAATAAAAGGTAATTTAATAATAAATTGCTAAAGAAAATAAAGAAGAAATTTATCAAAAGATATATTTAAAAATCCAAATTAATAAAATATTATATAAAATATTCCTATGAATCAAAAAGAATAAAAAACATCATACATTAATTTGAAATTGGAATAGAGATTTATTATGAAAATCAAAAAAGAAAATTATTGAAAGAAAGAAGGAAAATCTAATAAAAAAATACTTTTAATAAATGATAATTATGTTTTTGCTTTTAATTTAATTATTTATGTTAATATTTATCATAATGAAAGTTTTGATAATATTACTTTTAGTTCTTCATTAGATAACGATCCTTATTATACTTTTTAAGATATAAGTAAATTAATTGATACAATATTTTTTATTGACATAATTTTATTTATTCTTTTTTATTTTTTACATTTCTTCTCCCATTAATTTTATCATTTGAGATTCATGTTGTAATTTTATATGCTCCCAAAATTCTTCTTTTTCTTTATATTTTGCATTACATTCTTTACATATATAACGAGATTTACAATATAATAAATGATTATTATGTAATTGAGCATTTTGAAATTCTAAACCACAAAAAAAACACTTTGGTTTTATTTCTCCACATTCAAGATATCTTTCAATACCTTTATTTTCAGTAGTTTTTAAAGGTTTTTCTTCACATTCTTGATTAACACACTTTAGATTTTTTTTTTCTAAAATTTGTGCACATTCTTTACAATATAATGTATGACATGATACACATTCAAATACTGACTCTAAAAATTTACCACAATTAGGACAAATAAAATCACATTTTATATCTAAAATTTCTGTACTGTTTTCAATCATTTTTTTAAATTAATTTTTTTTTTAAAATTAAATTATTTATAATTACATATATCATATTATATTATTTTATTTATAATTAAATTACATTTCTATATTTTATCTTTTTTTTTTCTCATTATATTTTCATGATATTCTAAATTTTTTAAATTAAGAAATAAATTAGCACGTTTAGTATTTTTATTTAAGGATATTTTATTTTTATTTTTTTTTCTATTAAAATAAAAGCTTTTTTCTTCATTTGATTTTTTATTTGCTTTAACATAAGGTAAAGAAATATTTTGTAAAATAGTACCATCAATATCAGAAGTATCATTTAAAAATTGTTTAATTAAAACAGTTCTTTTAATAAAATTAGACTTAGCTTGATTTCTTTGAAAAGGAGTAGGCTTTAATTGTCTGCTAAAAATAGCTCTTCTTTGTTCTTCACTTGTAATATAATATAAATTTTCATAATGTTTCTTTTTTTTCTTAAAAGGACTTTGTTTAAAAGAATCACTGGTTTTTAAAGGATCATAATATTCATATTTATTATTTGAATCATTATAACTTGTTAAAGAAAAAAATTGATTTTCTGTCGTTTCTATTCTATCTAATAATCTTGATTTTGCATTTCTTTCTGTTTGAATTCTTCTAAAAGAATAACTTTCTGCTATTGCTTCATAAAGTAATCTTGCATTAAATAACATTTTTTTATATAATTAAATATCTAATAGATTATATAAATATTAATTTTTTTTTTGAAGTTATTATTTTTAATATTATATAAAAACCAATTTATCTCATTTCACATCTTTAATTAATTTATTAATATTTTCTTTATCATATTGAATTTCACATTCTTTAAATTGGAAAATATGTTTTGGAAGACCATTACCGTTAGGAAGTTTAAAATCTTTTTTTTTCATATCATCAAAAAAAGGATGATTAAGAGCTTGATAAGGAGTTAATCTTTTTTCAGGTTCATAAACTAATAATTTATCAACTAAATCAATGAATAACAAATCATCAGTTTTATCTTTAAAAACATCTTTCCATACTTTATGAGGAATATTAGGTAATTTACTAATATGAACTTTAGGATTCATATGATAAATTTCTTCTTTAGTAGGAGTGCCTAAAATTTTAATAATTTCATACATTTGTTCCTTTGCACTTTTCCCAGGAAAAATAGCTCTATTTAAAACTAATTCTGCAATAACACAACCTATACTCCAAACATCAACTTGACAAGTATAGAAAGTTGCTCCTAAAACTAATTCAGGAGGTCTATAATATCTTGAACATATATAAGCAATATTTTCCTCAGTTTTTACTAATTGCTTTGCACAACCAAAATCACATAATTTTAATGAATAATCTTTTAAATCTATTAATATATTTTGAGGCTTTATATCTCTATGACATATTCCTATTGAATGTAAATATCCTATTGATTTTAACATTTGATATGAATATACTTTTAATAAAGAAGATGGGAATTTTGTTCCATTGTGTTTATTTTTTGAAATTAATATTGATAAAGTTTCAGGTACATAATCCATTATACAATTTAAAAAAACATCATCGCTTTTTGCTTTAGGAATATTTGCTTTTGTGTAATAAAAAGAAAGGAGTTGTACTATATTTGGATGATTTAATTTTTGCATTATTGATAATTCTCTATTTTTATATCTTCTGTCTTGAAATACTTTCTTTACTGCTACTTTCTCTCCTGTTTTCTTTATTTTTGCTAAGAATACTTCTCCAAATGCTCCTTGACCTATTATGTCTTTTTTATCAAATATTAAATCATTTTCTGTTATTTTTTCCTCCTTATCCATATTTTTTTTATTTGAATTTAATAATTATAAGTTATTTAATTTGTTAATTCATTTTTTTTATTTTACCAATTTTTTCTAAAAATTTTTAGTGAATGTTATATTTTAATAAAAATGAATTCTTTAATTCTTTTTCAAAACCGTTTGTTGATTTAATTATTTTTTATAACTTTTTTATTAAATTTTTGACCTGTGAAGAAATTCTATAAATTTGGAATTAATTTAGAAACCATTGACTTAATAATAATTTATTTTTTTCAAGATTTTGATTTTTATTTTGAGATAAATTCATGTATTTAATTTTAATATAATAAATAATTATATTTATATTATTCATTAATAAAGTAATTTTTTTCGAGGTTGGATAATTTATTAGTTCATCATTACTTATTTAAAATTTAAATATGTTTTTTATATAATTTTTATTATAATATTTAAATCAATTAATTTAAGTGAATTATAGAATTATATCAACAATAAGAATAAAAATACAATTTTTTTAACTTCATTATTCTTTATTTTCTTTAAAACTTCTAAACCTGAAATTATATGATGTTAGATGAATTCTATCCAAAAAATATTTTTTTATATTGAATACATTTTTAATTATTTAAATTCATTAATGAATTTAAATAATATAATTATATTTATTATAAAATTAGATTAAATTAATGAACAATGAAAGAGACGGATGGGATAATAAAGGAAATTCCATTGAGACAAATCCAAAAGATGAACTTCATTCAAAAGGAAATAAAAAAAACTACAAATTTAAAGACGGAGAAAGAAACTATGAATATACTCAATATAGAAAGCATCCAAAAAAAAATGATTACAATGAAAAAGGAAAAAACAATAATGAAAATACTATTAATAAAAAAAATAATAAGAAAAAAAGAGAAAGTAATTATGAAATCATTGAAAGATTTACTGAAAATATTAAAGAAATACCAAATGAAATAAATAATCAAATTGTACAAGATGAAAGAATAAAACTTAAAAACTTAAATCAACCTTCTCAAAATAATACAAAAAAAAATTATTTTAATCATAATAATAATTCTCAAATAAATAATATAATAAATAATGTAAACGAGCAAAATCAAAAAAATATGAATCAATTTAATTTTTATCAAGATAATTCCCTTCATAATATTAATTATATGAATAATCCAAATAATAATAATCAAAGTGGAGTTGTTAAAAATTATAATAGAATGTTAAATCAAACACAATTTAGAAAATTTAATAATATAAAACAGAATAATAATAATAAAGGAAAGAATAATAATAATAAAAATAATACAAATGTAAATATGACAAAATCAACAATGCAAATATCAAATGTAAATTCTTTAGAAAATCAAAAAGAACAAAATTCAAATTTAAATATTGAAAATTCTCAAAATAATAATAATTCCATTAATTCAGATAATTTATCAATAAAAAATCAATCTTATTATTCTGATAGAGCATGTGCTCCATTACCAAATTATGGAAATGAAATATTTATCAATAATATAAATCAACCAATTCCACCTTATATGAATGAACAAATGTATCATTATAATAGAATTCCAATCAATGTTTTTAATATACCACCACTTAATCAAATTGAACAAAATAATTTATTTAATTATTCTCCTTTTACTCTTAATCCTATTAATCCTAATCAAAATATTGTTATTAATAATAATAATGAGAATATAAAAGATAATAAAAAGAATAATAATGTTATAGGAAAAAATAAGGGAAATAGAAATAATCAAAGTAATAAAATTTTAATTCCTAATAATAATAATAATAATAATACCAATTTAAATTTTAATAATACAATTAATGGAGGACTTTATATTAATCAAAATCAAAATCCACATTATAAAAAGAATATTAATAAAAAATTAGGATTAAGAAAACTTAATAGTGATAAAAGTATACCTATGAATAATATTCCTATTTTTCCTCAGAGGAATATAAATAATAAAATAATAAATCAAAATATTCAAAAAGAAGAACAAATAAGTCCTTTTAATAATTTAATTTTGAAAATAAAATTACCAAATGGAAATGAATTAATTGATGATTTAAATATTAATTTACTAGAAGAAGATTATAAAAATGTAGCTCAAAAATATATTAATAACAATAATTTAAATCCAATATTAATTGATCCTATTTATAATAAAATAATAAATTCTTTAAAATTAACAAAAGATATTTTTTCAAATAATACAACAAAATATGAGAGAAAGAAATTAAAAGAATTAAGAAATTATTATTTAAATATGAAAGATGATGATGAATTAAGTGTATGTAGTATAGAAGATATATTAGAATGTAATAAATATTATGAAATGATTAAAGATTTAAAACCAAATAAAAAAGAAATTAACAATTTTGAAATACTTAATTATACATTTTAAATAATGAAAAATAAATAAAATAATTTATATATATTTAAGTATTTTAGGAAATTAATAAGTAAAAATAAAATAAAAAAAAATAACTTATTTTAAATAGTTTTAAATAATAAATAAATGTTTATTTAAAAAATTAAATTTATTTAATTTTTACTAACTCTTGATTCATAAACTTTTGTGCAGTATTAATAATATCAGGTTCAGCAGTTGTATTACATATATTTTCTAAATACGTAGTTATATAAGAAACATAAGGTTTTAAAATTTTTTTTCCATCATTTTGATATTCTATAATCCAAATAAACAGTTGAATCATTCTTTTATGAATTTTATGACATGATAATTCTAATCCTTTTAATAATTTAGGAATATCATCAGGTTTAAAATTTAATTTCATTTTAAGTGATTCAATATTACTTCCAGGGAAAAATTGAAGAATAAAAACTAAACATTGACAAGCCATTTCTTGTACATTTACATTTTTATCATTTCCTAATAAATCAATACATAATTGAAAATTTTTAGCAACATTTTCAATTTTACTTTGGAAATTTTTTTTATAAGAATCTAAATCAACTTTTGAAGAATAGTTTTTCCTTTTATAATCTGCAATTTTTTCAATTAATTCATTAAATAATTCAAATACATAATCCATATAAATTGATTCATCATCACTTTCTAATCCTTTTGATATTAAATAATTAACTTTATCAATTAAATTTATTTTCATTATTTCATTAAAGCCTACTCCTTTATATTCTGTAAATATAATTAAAATTTTAATAATATTTAAATTTGTTGAATAATCTTTATTTTTCATTAATTTAAATATTTCATCTATTATTCCCTCTGATAAATAAATGGATATAAACGTTTCATCTTTTTCTATTATAAGAGACATAAGTGATAAAGTTTCTTCTGTTATTTCTTTTTTTTTTAGTAAATTTAAGAAAATAGGACAACATGTTTTAATTAATTTTTTAATTTCATTTTCTTTTCTTTCAGCATAATCAATAATAAATGATAATATATTAGCACAAATAGTAATTACTGATGAAACATCATTTATTTTAATTATATCTGATAAATTTAATAAATCTTTATAAAGACCAGATAAAATATAATCAATTCTTCCAATAACACTTATTGGATTTTCTGAAAATTTCATTAAGACATTTAATAAATTACTTATTATTTCATCATAACCTTTATTACTCGCTTTGCTTTTAATATATGATATTATTTGCTTTAAAAAATCTACAGTAAATAAAGGATTGCTTATTCTATGGTAATTACCCATTGAAAAAAAAGTATTACAATACATTAAAATTTCATCATGTTTATTATCTTTTATTAATTGATTTATAAAGTTTTTTGAAAATAAAATTGCATTATCTATAAACATTTTTTCAAAAAATTTAACTGCAATATGAATTTCATTGTTTTTTTCTATTCGGTATTTTTGTAATTTTGTAAAAGCTTTATCTCCGTATTTAATAATAATTTTAGGAAAAGTAAGTAAATAACCTAAAAGTAGAATAATCTTAATTTTAATAATATTATTGCATTTCTCAGATACTTTTAATATAGTTCCAATAAATAATTCACATTTATTAGCAAGAAAAACATTTTTAACATCTTTAACAAAAGAAAATAATAAACAATTAATAAGACATAATTGAATATTTTCATTTTCTTTTAAAATAACTTTATCATCATTTAAAATATTACATTTTTCTAAAAAATTATTAATTAAAGAAGGTTGATGTCTTATTAAATGAGAAACAGTAGAAACAGCAGAACACTTTAATTCAACATTATTAGTATTATTATAAACATCAAGTATTTTAATAACAAAATCAGGATTACTTGCAAAATATTTTTTACTAACATTAGTTAAAATAGCAATATTTTCAATAGTTTTAATAGTATAAAAATTAACAATATCACCTCTTTTTTCATTTAAACAATATAATAAAATATCTAAATAATTTTTACTAATTGACCATTCATTATTTATCAGGAGTTTCTTCTTGAGTTGCAACATAAAATAAATACTCTCCTAAAGTAGCAGTTGCTTTTTTCATTAAATCAGAATTATTATTTGTTCCTTTTATAGTATTACATATTATATCTCCAAAATTATAATTATCTAAAGGAACTTCTATTATTGTTGCATATCTTACTAAATAACCAATTATACAACAACATCTTGTTTTAACTTCTTCATTATTTAAATTTTTTAAAAATTGAATGAATTGTTGAATAAAACTTGTATTAATTAAATTATTTGCTAATTCTCTATCAAAAACAATAGTTTCAAAGTATTTAAGTAAATTTAATAAATTATCAAAATCATTTTTACTTGCATGATCATCTAAATCAATATAAATTCTATATAAATATTGTTCAACTGTTTTAACATCATTTGGTGAATTCATCATATCTTTTAAAACATCTTTTTTCCAAGGAACAAAAGGTAATTTAGATTTATTAAAAGAAATAACAGGTGAATCTTCAATTAATTTATTTCCTATAATAGGTTTAATAATTCTATCATTAGGATGAATAAAGAAATTTTCAATTTTAGGCATATCATCATTAGAACTTTGAATTAATTCAGCATTAATATCATTATAAGTTCTTTTATCTTTTTTAAAAACTTTACTAATATTTAATACAGAAACATTCATAGGAAATTTAGAAATAGAAATACTAACTTTTTCAGGTTGAACTGAATCTTCTTCTTCAGTTTCTTTATCTTGAAAATCAAATTCTTGATCAGTGTTATCTATTTCATTTTTAGTAACATGAGTATAATTTTCTTTATCTAAATTATTTCTAACAATTCTACTTAATCTTAAAGCATCAATTCCTTTATTATTATTATCACTTTTTCCACTTTGAGGATTATTAACATTAGAATCAAATAAAGCATTTTCCCACCAATCAAATCTTTCAATTTCTCCCCAAGTTACTCTATTATTAGGTTCTTTAACTAATAATCTTTTTAATATTTGAACAAATTCATCTGAATATTTAGTTAATTCTTTTTTATTAAAATCAACATCGTCATTTATAATTTTATTAATTAATTTTGCTATATTTTCATCAAAAAAAGGAACTTGTCCAACAGCTAATTCATACATTATACAACCTAAAGCCCATAAATCACTTTTAAAGGAATATTTCCCTTCTTCTTGAAATAATTCTGGTGCTGTATAACAAGGTGTCATTGCTGTTTTATTTTTTTTTATATCTTTCATATTCATTGTTGCTACTTTTAATGATTTTTTAAAATCACATATTTTCACATTTCCATATTCATCTATTAATATATTACTTGGCTTTAAATTACAATGAATTATACCATTTTTATGAAGTGCTTGTAATCCTTGTAATAATTGACAACTTATCATTTTTATTGTTCTTTCACTGTAATTATTATTTTTATTTTGCCATAGACATTTTGATAAATCTCCTGTTGCACAAAATTCCATTTCCATTAAGAAATAATTATGATCTTCACTAAATGATTTTATGTTTACTACTCCAGGATTATTTATATTGTGTACTAAAGAATATTCATAATTATAACGCTCTTTATGATATTTTTTATTATAAGCTTTTACTGCTATATATCTTATTGTCCCATATTTTCTAGTCTTTTATTTGTTTAAATAAAAATATGTTTACTTTATATATTCTTATTGTTTTATCAGAATTTTGATATATTTGCTCGTTTAAACTATAATCTGGAGCATTAGACATTTTTAATCTATTAAATATAATTTTTAAATTATATTAAATATTTAAAAAAATACATTAAAGTTTTTCACCTAATTCATAAATTGTAATATCAAAATCTTCATCCTCACTCTCACATATAAAATAATATATAATTGACCATAAAATAAAAACTCCTGAAAAGCATATAGATATAATTTCCAAAATTTTTAATTTTTCATTTTTACTTAATGGAAAAAGTATAACAATTAATAATTGAGGTAGAGAAACACATATTACATGAATTCCATTTAAAACTCTTAATATTACAATACCATAATCAGCAACTTCTGAAAGTCGATTTTTTAAAGCTCTTTGAATTCCAAGAGGAAAATACAATTGACTTGATAAAAAATAAAATAAAAAATTTTTAGCTTTAACTCCTATAGTTAACATAGGTTCATTATGAAATATAACATACATTAAAAATAAAAAAAAGTGAATTGCAGTTGGAAGAATAATAAAAGTAAGACCAATTTTCTTTAATTCAGAATAATATAAATCTTTATTAATAAAATATATAATTTGAAGAACACGATCTCCTAATCCTATTAAAGCATTTAATGTTATTGTAAACATCACTAAACCTTTATTGCTATTGTCTGAATTAATTTCCATTATTTTTTCTATTTATTTTTTTAAAATTAAATATTTTTTAAAATAAAATAATATATAATATATATTCAATGTCAAGAATATATTATATTTTCTTATTTAACTTGAATAATTATATTTTTTACTATATTTTAAGAGTCTTTATATATAATTTACTAAAAACGACTCATAACTTTTTTACATTTCTAAATAAAAATCCTAAATAAAAGACTCATTATTAAAACATAATTAAAAATATAAAATTATTTAAATTTGACTTTGATGATTCATTAAATTGAAATTTGGTTTATTCTCACTCATCATCAAATTTTTTTTTTTAGGAACATATAAATCAGCATTAATATTTAAAGCTCCATATTCTTTTTCTAAATTCTTAGATATTTTCTCTTTTACAATTTGGATTTGTTCATTTTTCTTGGCTAATATTTTCTCATTAATTTTATCTAATTGAAGAACGTTTTCAAGTAAAATATAATTTTTTTTTGGTTCTATTATTTTATTTTCTTCAATTTGTTGTTTTTTACTATTGTAAAAAACTGGAGTTTCAATATTTTCTTCTTCAAAAATATGATATTTTAAATGTTCTTTATTATCTCTATATTCCTTTTTATAATTGTAATTTCCTTTTTTATAAGATATATTTTTATTAACCAAGTTATTATCTCTTGTGTTGTAATAATTTTTATTTCTATAATAATTCTTTTCATAATATGAATTTTTATTATCTTTAAAATTTTTATTATCATAATAAGAATTATTATTATAATTCCTTTCATAATAAGAATTTTTATTATCTTTATAACTCCTATAATTATAATTTTTATTATTTATATTATAATCATAATATTTTTTATGTTTTTTATTATAACTATTCCCAAAAGATTTATTATATCCTTTTTGATATTTTGGAGAAATAATTTCAATTTCATTTTCTTTTTGATTATTTAATTCTTCTTTATTAATATTATTATTATTAGGTTCTTCATAATCAGGTTCTTCATCATAATCATCCCATCCATCTCCTGAAAAACTATCAAATGAGTTTTCTTCTTGATTATTTTTATTTTGATTTCCTTCCATTATGTTTATTTATTTGTTATATAATAATTAAAAATATATTATTTTTTTCTTTGATTATATATCATTAATTAATTTATTTATTTGAGTCGAAACTTAACTTTAATATAGATAATTAAAAAAAATTAAAATAATGTTTCCTTTATTTAAATACGAATTTTCATTTGTCATAAAATTTTAATTAAAGTAATAAAAATAAAAAAAAAAAAATAAAAATAAAATTAAAAATTTTTTATTCAATAAAAACACATTTTAATCATTTAAAAAACATAAAAAAACCAAAAGGAAAAAACCCAAAAACCAGAAAAAAAAAAAAAGAAAAAAAAAGAAAAATATAAAATTTACTTAACTTCCTCTTTATCTAAATCACTTAAATCACTTTTTTTATTTTGTTCATTCTTAACATCATTTTTATTATCATCATTCTTAACATCATCATTTTTAACATCTTCATTTTTAACCTCATCATTTTTTTTTTCATCAGGTTCATCATCTTCATCCATTTCTCCCATATCTCCAAAATCTTGTCCTGCGAAATCAGGTTGTTTAGCTTCTTCTTCTTCATCTTCTTCAGTATAATATATCCAATCAACTTCAATCCAATGTCTTTTAACAGAATCTTTAGTTAATCTTTCCCAATAAGGACCTTCTTTTTTTTTTTTAATATTTAAAAATACATTTCTAGCATCTAAATTATATTTACTTTCTTCTTTTATTACTTCGTCAAATAATTCTATTTCAAATGCATAATTTTTAACTCCGTCTGTACCGGAATATTTTAATGTTTTATTGTCTATTATATCTATTGTTGGTTTTTTAGTATGCACTACCATTATTGTTAAGTAAAGACGGTCTTTACGTTGGGCCCATTTTAATATTGGGTTTTGGGTTCCTGTGGATTGTTGCATTTTTTTTACTTTTTTTTTAAATATAATTTTTATTTTTTAAATTAGATATATTTATATTTTTGTAATAGGGGTTTTTCTTTTTTTATTTTTTTTTATTTATTTAATATATATTTTTTTATATTTTTGTTATATGAAATTTAGAAAGGTTTTATAATATTTTATTTGATTATTTTTTTTCTCTTTTTCTTGTTGTTTTTCTTATATTTTTATAATAATAATTAACATATTTTAAATAACAGAAGATAGAGTAAATTCTTCTTCTTTAGTTAATATATTAATTTTTCTTTCTTAAAATACAAAATTACCATAATATACTAAATAATAAATTGTTTTTTTCTTCATTAAAATATCTTACATATATCATCATCACTATTATTAATATTTTGAGAATCTAGTTTTTTATATTTCTTAATAGTAGGATTATGTAATTTAATTTTATTTTTCTTTTGATAAGGATTATTATATTTAATAAAATTAGAATTTTTTTCTCCTAACCAAACAATACATAATTTATCTTCTTTACAATTATTTAAAGAAGTACCAGGATAAAATATAGGTAAATCATTATTAGGAAGACCATTTTTTTTAACTTCTTTAATACAATATTTATCTAATTGATTCGTATTAAATTGAATATTTTTTTTTTCACTTCTTAATTGTTCATTAATAATATTTAATGAAAATCTTATAAATTCAGCAATAGTTTTATCTTCATTAACTAAAATTTCAATATTATGAATTTCATTATTTTCAAGATAATAATATAATAAAATATTAATATTTTGAATAATAGAAAACGTAGTATTATCATTTCCAGAAGAACATGTTGCTCTATTTGATTCTATTTTACCTTCTGAAAAATCATATTTTTCTAAACTTTTATTATTAAGTCTTGACGCCATTCTTCCTCTTATTTTTCTTATTGGAGTTAAACGAACTCTTGGTTTTGATCTTCCTGATGATTGAGGACTACTTAATTCTAATATTCTTCTTTTTTCTCTTTTATGGTAACTATTCATTTTTTTTTAAATCTTTTATTAAGTAAACAATAGTAATAAATTGATTAAATAATATTTATTATGAAAGTATTAATACTTTAAATCAATAAGTTATTTAAATAATAATAAAACAAATTAAAAGGAAAAAATCAGATAATGTTTGGAAAAATAAAAATTTAATAATGTATTTTAAAATTTTATTTTATTTTGAAATTTAAAATTTTTTTTCAAATTATTTTTTAATTATTTATTTTTTTATCACAATATTTAAACTCTTTCAAAATAATTCTTTAATTTTCATTTATTATTAATATTTTTTAGAATATAGAGATAATATATAAAAGAATCTCAAAATAAATGTTAAATAATTAAAAAATAAGAATGATATAATCTTTAAAAATTCAAAATTTTTGAAATTTTAAAATGAAATCTTGTTTTTCTAATAATTACTTTTATTATTAATTTATTTGATTTAAAAAGTTTTATTCAAATTGAAATTTTCTACTTTTATTTTTAATTATTTAATAAAAAAAGAAATAAATTATTTAATATTGATTTATATTTTTTATTAAAGTTATTTAAAAAATATAGATTGAAAATCTTAAAAAAAATTAGAGAAATAAAATATTTTAATAAATAAAAATGAATAACTATTTTTAAAAAAATAGATATAATCTCATAAAAAATTTATTTTTGATAACTTTTTTAATAAATGAATAAATAATATTTATCTTGAATTTTAAACAAAGACAAAGTAATTATTACTTCTTTCTTAAATATTTTTATTTAAGTTTTTCCTCTTTTTTATGTTTAATAAAGTAATCATTCACTTAAAATAAAAAAAGATTAAAAAATAATATCCTTCAAAAAAAGTTTATAATATTAAGAAAAAACTATAAAAATGATAAATAAGAATTTATATATAATGAAAGAAGATTATATCTCAGATTATTATGATAATGATTATTTACATTGTCCAAAATGTATGTACCAATCTTTATTTGGGATTAATTATAAACAAAATATACCATTTATTCAGTATAGATGTAGAAATAATGAACATAAAGGAGAAATACCTTTATCTGAATTTTATAGTAAAATTTATAATAATTCAATTTATAAACTAATATGTCAATATTGTGAACAATTAAATAAAGATATGAATTATTGTTTCGAATGTGAGAAAGCATTTTGTTCAGATGAAAAATGCTTAGAAAAACATAAATTAAATAATCATAATAAATTTATTGAAATTGAAAAATTTGATGTTTCATGTTTAGAACATTCTGAAATAAAAACACAAATAGTTTATTGTGAACAATGTAAATTAAATTTATGTGAAAATTGTTCTACTATTTCTACTATTCATATTAAACATAATCCAGTAAAAATACAACAAATAGATGAAGAAACAATTAATGAAATAGAAAATACAATAAAAGAAATTGAAAAAGAAAGAAATTCAATTATTAAAAGACTTGAATATTATTTTAAAGAAAAATTAAATGTCTTTAAAAAAAAATCTCAGTTGGAAATTAAATTAATAAAAGATGTTTTATATTCTTATAAATTAAAAAAAGAGAATTCTTTAAATTATGAAATTATTCATAATTTAAAACATTTAAAATTTAAACAATTAAATTTCAAATTTCCTAAATATGAAATAAATTATAATTTATTGGAAAATTTTAAATTAGATTTAAGTACAATAGAAGTGGAAGATGAAGGAATTAATTATAGGTAAAATTATATTTAAATAATTTTTAGACAAGGAACAATAAAATATAATGGTTTTAAATATTCAGGTGAAATTGAAAAATATCAACCAATTGGAAGTGGGAAATTTTTTTATGGTCCATTTAGTTTAAGAAAAACTTCTTCCAAAATTAATATAAAAGGTTTATCTGGTTTAATAGAATTAGATGGTACATTAAAAGACAAAGAGTTAGATTTTAAAGGAAAATGTGCTAAAACATTAGTTAAAATTAATTGGGAAGAAAAAGATGGAAATATAATAGAAGGAACTCAATACATTTTATATAGTGAAGACCAAATATTCAAAATTAAAAGTATTTATGAAGGTTATAAAAAAGCCAAACTTAAAACAAATATAAAAGATTTAAAAATGAAAAATGGTAAAATTGAAAATAAAATGACTTTGAGTTTTAATAATGGAGATGAATTTACAGGGAATGTGATAATGGATGAAAAGGAAATGAAATCGGAAGGGAAATATTATAATTCTGAGTTTGGATCTTGGATTGAAGGAATTTTCTCCGATTCATGGATTGAAGGAAATGCAAAAATTACTTTTAAAAATGGAGATTTTATTGAAGGTGAATTTAAGAATGGTTTGTTGAATGGAAATGCAACAATTACTAAAGATGGAGTATATATTAGAGGTAAATTTAAGAATAATTTGTTGAATGGATATTGTATTCTAAGAAGAAAAGGTTTAGAAATAAAGGGAAATTTTCAAAATAATAATTTGGATCAAGAATGTGAAATATATATTGATGGATTTGATATAGAAAAAATAAAAAAGAATCTTGATGAAATCGTTAAATTCAATCAAAGAAGTTTTGAGATAATTAAAATTTTAAAAGAAGAAAAAAAATTTCTTTCCAAAGAATTAGATGAATTAGAGGCATTTTTAAAAGTTTTAGAAAATTGTAATGCTTTATGGAATGTTCTGAAGCACAATTTATATTATATGAACAATTTAAAGAGAATAAAAGGATACTTTAAAGATAATTATTTGAATGGAAAAGGAATAATAGAAGATAAAAATGGAAATAAATATGATGGAGAATTTAAAAATAATTTACCACATGGAAGAGGAATATTTTATTATAGTAATGGTGATAAATACATAGGACATTTTGAAAATTGTTCAATCAAAGGGAAAGGAATTCATTGTTATAAAAATGGAGATTTATATATTGGAGAATGGAAAAATAATAGAAAAGAAGGAAAAGGTTTATTTTTATATAATGATGGAAGAAGATATGAAGGGGATTTTAAAAATGATTCATTTGATGGAGAAGGAATATTATATGAAAATAGTGAAGTGAAATATAATGGAGAATGGAAAAATAATCATTATCATGGAGAAGGAATATTAAATTTCGATAACGGAGAAATATATTGTGGATATTTTGAAAAATCAAAAAGAAATGGTAATGGAGTATTATTTTTCAAAGAGGGATATTATGTAGGTGAATGGAAAAATGATTTATTTCATGGAAAAGGAGAATTTTATCTAAAAGGGAAAAAACTAAAAGGAACTTTTAAAAACGGACGTTATGAAAAAGGAATTTTGTTCACTGATAATTAACTATTGATATGAAAATTTATCTCAAATTTAAAAGTAATTGAATATTTCTTCAATTTGTGTTGTGCTTTATTGAATTAAATTATTTATATTTAAAGGATTATGTAATTAAAATTTAAGTTAAAACTTAAAAAAAATTTTAAACATTAATTTAAAAAGTAAGATATCTTTATTCTAAATGAATAAATGACTTTTTTTTAAAACAAAGAATTAAAGGTTTTCTTCTCTTTAATTCAATTCTATATTTCATTGAAATTATTTGATTTTATTTTTGTTTCATTTTGATTATTATATACAAAAAAAAAATTTTATCATAAAAGTTAAAATTGCCTTTATAATTTATAATAAAAAATAAATAAGATAATAATATTTATAAATTATAATGTTTAATTTTCACTTTTTTATAAAACTTTTCTTCATTATTTTTCTTTTGAATATGTATTCATTAAAAAATTATTTTTTTCAGATTTAATTATACTTTATATCTTTCTTCATTTTTTTTTTGAAAGAATAATATAAATAAGTTTTAATATATTCTCATTATTTATAAAAAAATTAAATAAGAATAAAATGTATTATTCTCTTTGACTTTATAATTTTGTTTAATCTTTCCTCAATACAACCAATAGGAGATTGATTCATCTTCCTTAAATTTTCAAATTCACTAAAAGCCTATTTATAATTTCTTAATAAAAAAATATATTATTTATAAATATTTGACTTTTATTTATTAATGATACTAGAAGAAATTTTTATGATACTAAGGTAAAATATCAGTTAGGTTTGAAAAATATTATTAATTAAATAATATATGAATGAATATTTTCTATAAGATTATATAAAGTGATTGAAAGAATATATGATATAGAAATTGGAATTTTGATTGTAGATGTCTAATAAATTAAATTATTGAATTATAAAATAAAAATGTCTGAAATTGAAAAGATATGTTTAAATTATACAAATTTTAAAAAATAGCATTAGGAACTTATGGAAATATATATAAAGCTCAAAATAAAGAAACAAAATATGATGTGGCTATTAAAGAAATAGATAACAAAAATATAAATATTTAACAAATATTGAATTAAAAGAAACAGAAATAAATAAAATAAAAACACAAAATAGTCTTTTAGTAAAAGAATTTATTGATAGTAAAGATTATTTTTTTATTGTAATGGAATTATGTTATTGTAATTTAGAAGAATATATTATAAAGAGAGAAAATAATTTATCAATAAATGAAATAAAAGAAGTATTAATTCAATTAAATAATAGTTTCAAAACAATAGAAAAAGAAAAACTAATATATAAAGATTTAAAACCAAGTAATATATTAATAAGTATAAATAACTTAGATAAATGTTTAATAAAATTAAGTAAAATTGCAAATAAATTAGTTAACGTTCAATTAATATCAATGTCAATTAAAGGAGTTCCTTTAACAACATCTCCTGAAATATTAAATGGAGAAGATAATAATAATAAGTGTGATATTTGGAGTTTAGGAATTATTATTTATTTTATGTTATTTAAAGAATATCCTTATACTGGTAAAAATGAAATATTGTTAATAAAAGATATTATGTCAAATAAAAATTTAAAATTAAGTGAAGATAATAATTTAAATGATTTAATTAATAAAATGTTAAAGATAAATGACAATGAAAGAATATCTTGGGAAGAGTATTTTAATCATCCTTTTTTTAAAGAAGATAAAATAAATTTGAAATGTAATAAACATAACAATAGTATTTTTTATTATTGTAAAAGTTGTAATAATTCTATTTGTGACAATTGTTTAAAAGAACATTTATTTCATGAAATTTTTCCTTTTAATAAAATAGAATTAAATGAAAATGAAATAAATAAAATAGAAGATTTATTAAAAGATATTAATGATAAATTCAATAAATTAAATAAATTTAAAGAAAATATTGATAATTATATTAAATATAAAAGAAAATTACTTAAAGAAAATAAATCAAAATATGAAAATGATACATTTAATGTTTATAAGGAAAATACAATTGAATATATAGGAATAATAAAAAATAAATTAAAAGAAATAAATTTGAATGATATATTAAAACAAAATAATTATATTATAAGTGTTTATGATATTAATAAAGATAATTATTTAAATTCTCCTATTCAAATATTAAATTCTTATGAAGAAATAAAGAGAGGACATCCTCATTGGAAATTAGAAGGTTCATCAGAAAATGAAAAAGAAATAAAAGAAAAATGTGAAATATATTTAAATGATAATATAGATTTTTGTTATAAATATCAGTTTTTAAAAAAAGGAAAATTTAATTTTAAAATGATATTTAATATACCTTTAACAAACACAAATTTAATGTTTTATGATTGTAATAAATTATTATCATTAGATTTATCTAATTTTAATACAAATAATACTAATAATATGAGTTGCATGTTTTCTGGTTGTTCTTCTTTAACTTCTTTAATTTTATCAAAGTTTAATACTGAAAATGTTGAAAATATGAGTTATATGTTTTCTAATTGTTCTTCTTTAACTTCATTAGATTTATCTAATTTTAATACTAATAATGTTATTAATATGAGTCAAATGTTCTCTAATTGTTCTTCTTTAACTTCATTAGATTTATCTAATTTTAATACTGATAATGTTAATAATATGAGTTATATGTTCTCTGATTGTTCTTCTTTAACTTCATTAGATTTATCTAATTTTAATACTAGTAAAATTAAAGATATGAGTTGGATATTCAGTAATTGTTCTTCTTTAACTTCTTTGAATACTAAAGATGAAAAAATAGTAAACAAGTGGAAAAGTAATTAATATTTTAATTTGTTAATTATTTCTTTATACAATAGAAA
The DNA here is from genome assembly GCA_023807065.1 of Isotricha intestinalis. Lineage (NCBI taxonomy): Eukaryota > Ciliophora > Litostomatea > Vestibuliferida > Isotrichidae > Isotricha > Isotricha intestinalis. The sequence goes on from JAJJLU010003685.1 coordinate 31,719, forward strand.
CGTATATTTCTATTATTATTTCATTTAAATTATGCTGGTAAATAATTTCAATTTAATAATTTAAATTCAATTATTTTTTATTATTTAAATCTAAACTTAAGAAGTTTTTTAAGTATTAAATCAAATTTTCTTGAATTTAAAGGAAAAAAAATTTATTTATTTGATATTTCAACATATTTATTGAAAATTGTTTTCCATTTCTGTGAAGAAGTAGTAAATATGGTATTTAATTCTAAAATATATTTCTATATTTTTTTTAAAGTGCATTGATTATCTTTGAATTTATTTTTCTATTTAATATGAATTATTCATAATATATATATGATATAATTCCTATTTATTTCAATTTTCCAAAAATTGATTTAAATATTAAATCAATCATTTCCTTTTTTAAATAAAAAATAAAAAAAAATAATTAATAAACTCAAACAAAAATAGATTAAATTAAATTTAAAATAAATTTTATGTTATTTTTTTAAAAATGAGATTATAGGAATAAAAATATCATTATAAGCAGAATTAGCTGCAAGAACATCTAAATGTCCATAATTTTTAAGATTCAGTAATTTCATATATGATTTATTTTCAACAGTGTGATATAATATAGTGACATCTTTATGAGATGAAAAAGTATCAGAATCAGTTCTAGCAATAAGAGCTTTAATTTTCCATTTTTTTAAAACATTAGTATTATAAGGTTTTGCAGTTTTCTCCTTATCAAAATTAGGATTATAATATACCAATTTTTTTTGTTGATGAATTTGACTCCAATGAAGTAAATTTGTTTTACTTGTTCCTCCAGGATAATAAAGTAACAATTGCCATATATTAGAATAATTATTCCTATTAGTTGGTTTAATATCAGCTCCAGCTTCGAAAATACCTTTACATATTGGTGGCATTAATTTACAAAAACCTGCTATCTTTACTCTATCTTGGAAATTAAGGTTAAAGGATCCATCTACTATACTTGCAAATTTGAAAAGTCCATAAATAGAATCAAGTAATTTAATAGGACTAAAAGCAGCATTAGCAATATTTGGAACAGTTCCTAAAGCAATAAAATGATTAAAAGAAGATTCAACGAAAGAAGGATTATGCATATATAACATAAAAAATATAGTAGTTCCTTGAGAATGACCAATATATGATATTTTTTTTCCTCCTGTTTTTGCTTTTATATATTTAATTGTCGCCGGCAAATCATATTGTACAAGTTGATCCATTGAAAATTGAAAATTTGGAGTTTTATGTTGATTACTAAAAACATTTCCTCTACTATTTCCTAACCAAATATCATATCCTTGGTCATATAGTAAAAATGGTAGACTTTTTTTTTCCAGTTGGAAAAAACACCATGCTGTGTCTGCTAATCCATGTTGGAAATATACTACTTTTGTTCTTTTTGTTTTTGGAGATAAATGCCAAAGTGATAATGTAAATCCGTCTTGTGTATTTATTTTATGTTCTTCTAATTTATAACCATGCTTTGCTATAAAAAGCTTATAATATTCGATTTCATATTGATTTGTAATGTTTATGAAATTTAATATTAAAAATGAGATAAATAGTATTTTCATTTTTTTATTATTTTTTTAGAATATTATAGATTTATAATAATTAAGTTATAAGATTATTATATTTTTTTTATGAATTCGGAGAAAATTAATTAATATATATAATTGTTTGGAAAAAATTAAAATTTGGAAAATTTAATCTTATTATTATATTGGGAGATTGGAGATTGGAAATTTGTTATAATCCCAACATACATTTTAATTATCTTTTTTTTATTAAATTATTATTTTTATTCAACTTTGAAAATAAGGTTTTAATAAATTATTTGAAATCAATTTCTTCTTCCCAATAAAAATAATAAATTTTAATAATATAAGATAATAATGTTTCTTCATCACTAATTTCAATATATTATCAATTAATTACATATTTTTATTGGATTCATTAATTTTTGTTTTTAAAACTTTATTAATTTAAATTAATAAATTCAAAACCTTTTTAAAAAGTATTCTATCTTAGAAAATATATTAAATAAAAAATCAAATAAAAGGAATTATAATATAAATTATTCAATAAATAAAAATGAATATGATATTTACTTCAATTTTTTCAAAAATTAATGAAAAATATTATTATTTATTTAATGAATTTTAAAAATAAAATAATTTTTATCATTAAAAATAAATAAATGGAAAAAGAAAATTCAGTTCAAACAAGAATAATGTTATTAGAAAATAAAATTGCTGAAAATAGAAGATACTCTATTTCAAGAAAACAAGAAGAAGAAGAAAATAATATAAAAGTAAATAAAATTGTAGATAAATGGTTAATCTTCAAAAAATAATAAAAGAAGAAATAACATTAAGAGAAATAATAAGAAATCAAACTGAAGAAAATCAAAAATAATTAAAAAACAATTATAAAGATTATTACAAATCAAAATTACTTTTACGTCAAATTTCCGAAAATATAATTTCAATAAATAGTTTAAACAAAACAGGAAATAAAAACAATAAATTTTATTCCTGATGATAATCCAGAATTAACTTTATGTGATGCTTATGATACAATAAAAAAATTATTTAATTTATTTAGAACATGTTCCAATTTGATTAATATTATTTAAAATTCATATTTTCCACAGAACGATAATTATGACTATTTTTTTTTCTAGAACATTGAATTGATAAAAACTTAAGAAGTTATTTAAGTATTAAATCAAATTTTCTTGAATTTAAAGGAAACAAAATTTAATAATATTTATTTGATAAACATATTCAATGAAAATTTATTTCTATTTTGGTGAAGAAGTAGTAAATATGGTATTTAATTATAAAATCTATTTCTATTTTTTTTTAAATGTATTAATTATCTTTCAATTTATTTTTTTATTTAATATGAATTTTCATAATATATATATGATTTAATTCATCTTTATTTTAATTTTCCAAAAATTGATTTAAATATTAAATCAATCATTGGCTTTTTAAATAAAAAATAAAAACAATTAATTAATAAACTCAAACAAAAATTATTAAATTTAAAATAAATTTTATGTTATTTTTTTAAAAATGAGATTATAGGAATAAAAATATCTTGATAAGCAGAATCAGCATCAAGAACATCTAAATATCCATAATTTTTAAGATTAAGTAATTTTATATATGATTTATTTTCAACAGTATAATATAATATAGTGACATCTTTAGAAGATGAAAAAGTATTAGAATTAGTTCTAGCAATGAGAGCTTTAATTTTCCATTTTATTAAAACATTAGTATTATAAGGTTTTGCAGTTTTCTCCTTTTCATAATTAGGATTATAATATACCAATTTAAATTTACATTTAATTTAATAATTTAAATACTATATTGTTTATTTTTTTTTAATAATTTTCTGATTTAATATTAATTGAACGTAAATTAAAATTAAAAAAAGAATATATATATTGAAACAGTTAATTTCAATTATTTCTTAACTGTAATATTAATCTTTTTGTTTTAGATATAAAGTTTTTGCCAATTGTTCAATATTTGGAACAAATGAGAAATCACATAAAGGACATATAGCATTATAAAAAGTACCATTAAATTGTTGTGCTTCTGATATTCTTTTACAATTAGGACATTCAATTTTATAATTAAATAAACCTTCTTTATAAAGATTATCTTTAATTAATTCTTGATTTCTTTCTTTCCAATTTTTTTTATCTTCATCAGTTAAATCTGACAAATCCCAATAAATATCATAAAAACGATATTTTTTAAAAATACTTAAATCTCCAATTTTAAAGAATCCTAGACTAGAAGAATTTATAAATTCCATATAATAAGAATTATATTTAAAAAAAACTACAGTATGTCCTATTTCTTTACATTTATCTATAGTAGGAGCATTTAAATTATCAAATTTTTCTTTTGTTAATATATCACTCTTATTATTTTCATAAAAATAGAAAAATTTTTCCCATCCTCTTTTATCTAATAAAAATGAAAAAAGACATGGTCTTCCTTTTTGAATGGCATATTTTGCATCAATTTCTTTTACTTTTTTATAATGTAAATTATATTTTGGAAGAATTTTTGGTAAAATTTTTTTAATTCTTCCTTTTTCATCTTTATAATTATTAATTAAATCATCTTTAATTGTTTCAAAAGAAGGAATGTCTTTTTTATAAATTCTATTTAAAGACATATGAATTACTGTAGCAATTGCATAAGCCCAACATCTTGGTCCTTCTTGTTGAATTGGAACAAAAGAATTAATATTATTTATTATATATTGTTGAAAGTTTATTTTTCCTATTAAATCAAATAATGCATCATTATCTTTTACTAATGTTGTTATTATTGAAAGATATTCATCTAAAATATTTGGATCATTTAATCTAACAAATAATTTACATTTTCCTTCTTTTGGAATATCCCAACCTTTTTCTTCTTCAAGAAAATGAAAAAATGGATTTGTTGTTGATATAATTGAACTCATTTCAAATAAAATTTTTTCTCCTTTTGTTAAATTATTTGGCACTTCATTTTCACCATATAATTTTTTTGGATAATTTTGTTCTTCTGATGAAAGAAAACATGATATTAAATAAGAATTAGTTTTTTTTAATTGGTTTATTACATTATTCGTAGGATCCCCATCAGTACTCATTCCATCTGATAAAAGGAAAATTACTTTATTTTTATATGATAAATTATTGTTATTAATAAAATCAAAAAGATCAATAAAAACTTTATTCATTGGAGTATATCCGTATATAATTGTTTCAATTCCTTTTAAAAAATTTTTTTTTGACGAAGAATCGAAAAACGAAGAGAATTTTTTTCTTAAATTATAAATAGAATCTCCTTTTATTTTCTTTATATCTTCAATTTTTTCTTCAATTATTTTTTCTTTTTTTTCTTCAATTATTTTTTCTTTAACTTTTTCTACGATAAAATCATAGTGTTCTTTAACTTCTTTTTCCCAATTCATAAATTGAGCTACAGTTCTATAAGTAGCATTTTTATGTATATTAATAATTTGAAACGGTACATAAAAGAAATTAACAAAAGAAGATTGGGTAAATTTAAGTTTAATTGCTTTGTGACAATCTGGAAGTCTTTGATAGACTTCTTTTAATAAAACTCTATCCTTTTTTAAATAATACACTAAAACATGTAAATAATCTTCTGATGGAAGTTGATTCATATATCTATCAATATCAATTGCCCCTTCATCATTAAGTAATTTAATTATTTCTTGTTTTGGATTAGAACAATCATATTTTGGGTCTGATTTAATAGTTTCAATATCAAATTTTTGAGAATTAATATTATCAAAATTTTGAAAACCATTATTTTCAATAGCTATATTTAATAATTCTAAAGCATTTAACCAATCATTATATTTAGATGCACCAAATATTAATGAATAGAAGTCTATATCTTTTTCTGAACCCAGTAGATTTTTTGAAAAAATAATATTACGAATTGTTTCAGTTAATGATTCAATTTTAGAATTTGAGTAATTTTTTGAATATGCACTTTTCATACTACCAGAGACATCAATTAAACTAAATATTGCTTGTTTTTCAAATGACATGAATAATAAATAAAAATTATATAACTATTTTTTAAATCAAATAATAATTTATTTTTGATTAACTTTTTTTAATAAAAAAATAAATAATATTTATTTTGAATTTTAACAAAAAACATAGTAATTATTACTTCTATCTCAAATATTGATTTAAGTTTTCCTCTTTTTTGGATTAATACAATAAAATAATTATTCATTTAAAATAAAAAAAGATTAAAAATAATATCCTTCAAAAATAGTTTATAATATTAAGAAAAAACTATAAAAATGATAAATAAGAATTACATATAATGAAAGAAGAATATTATATCTCAGATTATTATGATAATTGTTATTTACATTGTCCAGAATGTATGTACCAATCTTTATTTGGGATTAATTATAAAGATAAACCATTTATTCAGTATAGATGTAGAAATAATGAACATAAAGGAGAAATACCTTTATCTGAATTTTATTAACTATGCTTTTTTATAAAATTCTTATAATATGTGTTTTCATATTGATTTGTAATGTTTATGAAATTTAATAATAAAAATGAGATAAATAGTATTTTCATTTTTTTATTTTTTTTTTTAGAATATTGTAGATTTTTTCATTAAGTTATAATTATTTTTTTTATGAATTAGGATAAAATTAATTAATATATATAATTATTTAGAAAAAATTAAAATTTAGAAAATTTATTATTAGTATTATATTGGGAAATTGGAGATTGAAAATTTGTTATAATCCCAATTTACATTTTAATTATATTTTTTTTATTAATTATTATTTTTATTCAACTTTGAAAATAAGGTTTTAATAAATTATTTGAAATCAATTTCTTCTTCCCAATAAAAATAATAAATTTTAATAATATAAGATAATAATGTTTCTTCATCTATAATTTCAATTTATTATCAATTAATTAAAGTATTTTGTTTTTTATCTTATAATATTTTTATTCATATTTTATTAAATTCATTAATTTT